>JAZGTK010023188.1:0-10030 GCA_036877625.1 Ambastaia sidthimunki | reverse complement strand
GGGGTCACCACAGCGCAAGGCAGGGGTCCAGCATCCTGAGTTTACAGGCGTGTGCCTGTATGAGCATGAGCAGGGAGTGTATGGCCAGCTGAGGAGAAAAGATCTGAGTGCTGAGTAGCAAGAGGAAAGAGAAGCAACAATCTGACACCTTTTAAAGGGGTCGAAGCTTTAATGGATCATCAGCCTTTACTTGCTGTTTCCTGCTCCAGCATCACACAAAACCGGCAGCACGGACGAGGAATAAACTCAACATGCTTAATACCAAATCCGTGTGTCACTTAGAAAATACAGGCTATCACAAAAGAAATGCTTTATTGTTATTTAGTCTGGTTTCTTTGTTTTAATGTCCATTTATTGACCATAAGTCAGCACAGTTACCAGAAGCAGGCGATTTTAAGGATCATTTTAAAAAACAGTCATCACATCACTAACGTTAGATGGTTTTTCAGTGATGTATGAGATGCTGGAAAGCAGGAGGTTGTGACAGTGGCTCATTTCAAACGGCACTGCAGTGAGATGTACCGCATCTGAACAGTCTGTGAAGCTTCACTCACTATATGTGCAATATGAGTTATTCAACTGACTCACATGATTCAATTTGATTGTAATGTATTGCAATCAGTTGACAGCCCTATACACACACAATTAACAGGGAACGGTCTCAGAACGTTTTTGCAGTAACGTTAGTACAACTTTTTTTTGTATAAGGTTCTTACAGTATAACCAAGCAATAACATTAATACTAATTAAGAATAACATTAACATTAATATAGTCTGAGACTTGGACGTTTTGAACGTGCCTAGAACATTCAAAACAAAAATGTAACGTTTTGGTTACTTAATGTAAACATTAGGGAAACGTTCTCACAACCTAAAATTGTAAGCTGGGAAAGCATTTAGTTGTTCAAGCATCATGTCTCTTTCACTCTGGAGTATGAAGTGAGATGAGACAAACGCTGTGACTTTAAATGACGCGTTTGCGCTGCGGTGGAAGAAGCGCGTGTTCGCGCGAGGCGGAACGCAAGGCAAGCACGCGCCGGTATCTGCTGCTAATGAGGCCCGTGACGTCACAGCCGCGCGTCTGTATTGAGACCGGGTGGTGACACCGGGCAGACGTGCACGCGAGCGCGGAACCGCGTTCCAGTGTGTTTCAGAGCGCGTCACCGGGTGTGTATGCGAACCTGCAGCCCGGGTCACTTTCACACCGCAGAGCAGCTTGTTTCAGTTTTAAGCTGGTTGGCTTAATGGCTTTGGGAAATTTGTGCTTTATAAAAAATGTATTTTTATGCAGTGAGTTGAGCTTGTCATTGTTTCTAAATTTATGCCTAGTTTATGAAAAAGTAAAAATATATGAATGTTCGTGATTCAGTATAATTGAATGATATTTAGTGTGTGATCATAAATAATTAGAGACAGTATGTTGTGTCTGTCCTGAGTTCAGCTGCATGTTTCTTAGGTCTGAGGTTACAGAGGTCAGTCTGGACATCACAGTCCTTCATCTTTACAACCATGCAGCTGTCTGCAAACCTTTATATCAATGCAATGTGAAGAAATTACTGTAAAGCCATCGGTATTCATTATGTGCTTATATAAGAATGTTTGTAAATCAACATTTGTGACTGTGTGGTTGATGATAGTGTTTGAGGCTTTAGATGGACAGAACGGTGGCTTTGTTTGTTTGTTTGTTTGTTTAGTTTTAATAAAATTGTGTACTTCATATAAATTGGTTACTACATCACATTATTTATGTAATTGTTTATATTTTTTCCATGTGCGGGTTTATTTTCCACTTTGGTCTTTCAGAATTGAAATCTGTGTTTTTTGTTTTTGCTTAATTTGTTCCAAAACACATGAAATTTAAAACTTAAAGTGAAACTCAGTGACAATAACAGACCAGCTGGAGCTTAAAATTTTAAGTTTAAAAGAAACTACTTGCAGATTCAAATTTTAAAATGACAGCATTACAATCAGTCAGTTGTTGTTGGTTACAAATTATTTAAAAAGTTTATTTCAGTTTGTAATTTCATAGAAAATGATTGTACTTGCTTAAGAAAATGTGCAGCATTTTTAAGCATGACTGTATTATTATTTGTATTATGTAAGTTCACAAGCCCAAATTTTGCACGTTTTATAGGAGTAGTTCTGTTTAGGGTTAGTTCTGTCTTAAGATTTTTGTCGTCTCCTATGTAGTTCAAAAGATGGATTCAGAAAATATGCATATAGTTATATTTAAAGAGATACATTTATGGAAAATGTTAGTGACAGTCAGATCTAAATGCTTGAGAATAGAAATGAAAATGCCTTTTTAAAATCTTAATAGCATAACAATGATAGTGAGAAGTTTCTTTAAAAAAGGACTGTGACTTTCAGAATTCTCTAGTATTTGGCATGTCCCCCTTGTGCTTTAGTGACAGCACGTGTCCAAGCTGGCATGAATGTTTTGGTAAAACCTGTTGATGGTCTTCGTTATCCTGGCATGATTTAAGAATCTTCAAATACTGTCCTATGAGCTTCAACAGACAAAATCTGGTATTTACATGGTCAGTGTCACAAATTAGTAAATTTGATTAGTGACCTAGAAATAGTGCAGAAATATTCAATATTTCTTATTCATTTTCTTTCCATATAGTATATCAAAATGTATATTTGTATTATTTGTATTTCTGTTCAATTAGTTACTAAACTTTTACTAAGTGCTCTCAGACTTGTAGACTTAGACTGCTGTAAGTTTTAAAGAGAAACACCCAAAACGTTATTTTTTTGTGTTTGTTGCTTTTATGTCTTTCAGCATCTTCATAAATGCCTCAGAGGTGCTGTTTCTTTAAAGCGTCAAACTCATTTTCATGATTTATGTGAATCCACAGGTTTAATTTCACTCATTTTAATATCATGACTAAGAATTGTTGCTCTGAGTCACAGACTTCAGTCTCTCTTTGAGTCTCATTTGAGTGTCCTGTAGAATTCATTGATGAAGAGCTGGTGGGCTGATGGATGGGGCGGCAGCGCTGGCTGGACGACCGGACGCTGTTTGTATATTGTAAGGTGGGAAGCACAGAGCTGTGCTGTATTACTCAGACAGCGGGGGTAAAATATAGGGCTTGTATGAGTTCACGAGCACACGCAGATGACTCACTATTCTTTTGGTGACTAATGTCTAAAATATGGCACTTTAAAAAATGTTTCAATGGTTCTGTGGTTTTGTAGAGCTGGAGAGAGAGATAAGCAGGTAGAGCTGGTAAAGTCTCTCTCTTTCATTCTTTCTTTCTGTCACTCTTTGATTTCAGTGGAAAGTGAACCTCTGAAATATTAAACAGATGAGTGTCTCTGCAGTGTTGGTTTTCCGCAGCTGATGACAATTCAGCTACTTTCTGCTGGATGGAGAGATGCGGGTTTATGGAGATGACACAGAATGAGCTGTTCTGTTCATAATGCTGAACTTTGGATGGGAAACAGACCAATAGCATGGTTTAATTTTCCTCATAAGCTACGAGGACTATGTCTGAATCTTTTAATCTCGGCTCAAGTAACCTGATATTAGTATATGAGTTTTTAAAATCGAATATTTTAGCAGTGTTAAGTAACACATTTCTTCTTTGCTAACTTCAAACTTGAAATTTTATTATAATATTTGTTGGCTGTTTTGCATCAGTGTTCTTAGGACTTTTTTTATTAGTTAGATTTTAATTTCTTAATTTTTTAACTAGGAGTTCTGCTTCAGTAAAAATAAAAAATACATTCTGTATATTTCAAAATGTATTTCTAAATGTATACAAGTACATTTAAGAATAATAATAGTAATAATATGGAACTGAAAGTTATTAAGAAAATTATGTACCCCCACAAAAAATAAAGACAAAAAAACTGATGTATTGTTAGGAAACGTGTGTATGTTTGACAGTTGTGGACCTGTTTAGAAAATGAAGTTTTAGACTGAAGTAGATCTTTATTAACTTTCTTCAGTCATGTAAGTCAGGGAGTTTCCTGCTTCCAAAGATTGGAGTGATTTCTCTCTCTCTCTCTCCTGCTTTTCTTCTGAATGGATGTCCTCTCTATAACCTCTCAATTCACAGCAGCATTGAAATAGGACACTGTCCTGAACACTGATAGGCTGTCTGCAAACCGCTCAGCCCCTTTAACCCAACACTATAACAACTGCAGCAGCCCGACTCCTGTGTGTATGACCGACTAGACGAGAGAGAGAGAGAGAGAGAGAGAGAGAGAGTGGGAGGGGACGGTCACAGTTTAAATACAGTGACTGTGATCACTGAAATGATTCTGTTTCTGCTTGCACAGGGAAGCACCTACCACACGCTTTCTACGTCTCTGTCACTTTAAGACAGTTACTGATTAGTAGCTAAAAAAGACGAGTGGAAGGAGAAGAAAAACATTGGTATGGAGAAACTGATCGTGAAGCTGTCAAGCTGAGGGGGTTTAGGTTTAAGTTTGTTTACCAGCAGACCTCTGCGTCTCTGCCAGTTTTCTCTCTTTCTGTTTGCGGCTCTCGAATGGATGGGGGGGGAGTCAGGGACCCCACACACGCAGCCATCAGGAAATTCTCCTTTCACCAAAACTGAGTAAGTCACGAGCGGGCTCTGTTAATGGATATCACATGGCATGCTTTAAAACACAAAGACTGTTTGCAGCTTCTTGATGCGTAAGCCGATATATTGAGAGGCTTTAAATGACAGAAAAAGTTGCCCAGCTGTTGAATCCTTACAATTACAGGACGAGTAGAAGGGTTTAATATATGTTAACTGTGCGAAAGTGTGTGTGTGTTTTGTGGTTAAGTCTGCCATTCATTAAATGTGCTTTCATTTTCCTTCTGTGACCGAACAATAAAAATGTTTTTCACCAAAAAGAATTGAGCTGATACAGAAAATATTTTCATGTTTTTATTAAGTTTTTATTAAATATGTGTCATTCAGAGAGAATTGTCAGTGTGTTTTAAAGGCTGAGAACATTTCTGGGGGTCCCCTGAGACGGTGGTTGTTATGTTCCGTTTTTTCAGAGTGTCCACCAATGTGTGAAGACTGGCTACAGCTAGAGAACACAGAAAGAATTTATAGACAGTCCCAAACACAATGCTGCTTTTTTATGAATGGAGTGTGTGAGTATCACTTCTGATTGGCCGGCTGCTCTTAGGTAATCATGCTCTGGTTGGCTGGTTGGCCCACTAGTGGCCAGTCAGTGGGAGGATTATGTGTGTTTAGTTTCAGCAGCTGTTACTGCTGTACTGGGCAGAGCTGTTGTTCATGTCTGGATATATGTGTCAGTTGACTGGAGGTGAGGTTGTGTGGGCTGCAGTTAGTCAGTCAGACTCAGACTCAGTTGTACTTGATGATCTAGTGAGCATGTGTGTCAATGACCTTAAAAAAAACTATATTTTTTCATTGTTGAAAATAAATGTGTGTGTAATTAATTAGTAAAAACTTGTTTATCTGTAATTCTAGGCAAGCCCTGTTGAATGAATGGAAAAGATTAAGAGATTTTATTTAGTTTTATCTGCTTTAATTGTGCCTGTGAATGCATAATCTGTTCTAAAAAGACTGAATTAAAATACAGCTATTTAATGGCTGTAAAGGTAGAAAACTTTTATATAAATAATCTGTCAAGTTTTACACTGTGGATCTACAGAACACCATTAACTAAAATACAACTAGAGAACTACAGACAACCAGAAGTGCTGAAGTCCCTAAACAGTCACCTCACACACAAGTCTAATTATTTTACTGCCGACTATACACAGATGTCTTCTCAGAAACTCCTACAAACAATAGCTGCTCAAAACTTTGATCTCAAGGCTACCTGCCACCACCTGAAACTGAAGGATGTTGGGTGTGTGTGTGACTGATGCCTCATACAGCCAAAAGAATGAATGCTGACCCCCTGCACTCGCAACCCACACCCACCAACATTCTCATGCATCCTCCATCTCTTTGAGCTCTAAAACTGTACAAAACCTGCCACTCCCTCTAATCTAGCTACCGCGGGCGAGTTCTCATGTTTGGTTTAATAGGATCGTTCACCCAAATAATACAAATTCTAACGTCATTTACTCACACTCATGTCATTCCAAGCCTGTATAACTAAAAGAAGATATTTTAAAGTATGTTGGTAACCAAACAATAGTGACACCCATTGACTTCCATTATTTGGACACAAAACTACTGAGGCATTTCTCAAAATATCTTCTTTTGTGTTACACAGAACAAAAATAGTCATACAGGTTTGGATTGACATGAGGGTGAATAAATGGTGGAAGAGTTTTCATTTTTGGGTGAACTATTTATAACCATTAACCTTTATTTTTGTAGTGTTGGGAAATGTATCATAAATAGTTTTGTGGCTTTTGTTATGATATGATTCCTTGTGAAATACTCAGCATGATAGTGTAACACACTGATGCCCCACTAAACAGCCCAGCATGTTCTCGACTTTACTGGTCCATTAAACTAGACCAGTACCAATCCAGTCTAAACCAGCATGGAAATTCATGCGGGTGTGTTTAGAAGAAAAGTCTTGGCTCATCAGACAAAATCTTGCCTATATTTATGTTGTGCTGTTTTAAAGGGACAGGACTGTGAAATCAGCCCTCAAATCATGGCTTTGATTGGGGTGTGACGGCTCCTTCATTTTCTAGGGCTGTGCTGTAGCTCAGGATTCACTGGCAGCTGTGAGTCATCAGGTGGCGTTTGTGACAGTGAAAATGGAGCAGGTCATTTTTGCACTTGTGCTGTTGGAGACATCAGACTTCACTCCCTTTAGAGGGAGGACTGAGAGTGGCTCGCTGGAGACAGAAGGCTGGCTCGGGTAATGAGAGCACTTCAGTATCCACGGCTGTGTACCGGCAACAGTTATGTCACATTGCCTTGATATACCTGTTATAAATGTGCCACAGGGTCAAAGGTTACACAAGCATCCTACCCCACCTGTGTTAAAAATCCACCAATCAGAAGTTTAGAGTTACTTGACTCTTGTGTATGCATAAATGTCTGAAATGAGTTTTGTAGACAAAAATATGCTTGTGTCACATTATCATTTCTTTCATTACAAAACATTGACTTGATAATAAAGAAAAGTGGCCAGTGAGAGCCAAGTACAAGTGCAGGCAGAGAGTGGCTGCTTTAAAGATTCTAAAGTATAGGATAGATTTAGATTCATTTTGGACTGTTTTTAGTCACATCCCTATAGTTTGTGTTATTCTATAGCCTTAATGAATTTTACTATTATTCCAAAAGGTGGAGAAAATAAATAAGTGATATTAAACTTTTGATTGGTAATGTATAAATTTAAACGGCAGCAAAATTCTCTTATTCTAGTACCCTTAAAGACCTCCATCCAAACTCTTTGTGAAAGGTGGTTTGTTTATCAGCTGTAGGGTCACTTCAGCCTCAGACAGAGCCAGTATTATAGCTATTTTTGTTGCTGTAATGGAGAAAAATGTATCAGCTGTGGTTCTGGTGTAATGTTGTAACTCTTTAGTGTGCTTCAGTGCAGGACTGTACCCAGGTCAGTGCTGAGGAACAGAGGTCTTTACTGTCCAGGTCAGTGTGTGTAAGTGGGTGTGCTGTGGCCAGTCTTTCTCTTCTTTCCCACTTTATCTCACACTTCTGCCAAAGTCTTGTAAACGCTCCGAAAGGCTCTGTTGTGTTCCAGCTGCTTCCCATCAATTCAGCCTCTGGAAAGAGTCTTGTGCTTGTGCTGCTGAGGTTCAGATGCCATAAAAGAACCATTTTTGGCTGTATTGTTCCATAAAGAACCTTTAACATCAGTAGAACACAACTTTTTTCACAAAAGATTCTTTGTAGCGGAATAAAGTTCTTTAGATTATAAAAAAGAAAAACAATTAACCTTTTATTTGAACCTTTGACCAAATGGTTCTTTGAGGAATCAAAAATGGTTCTTCTTTGGCATTGCTATCATGAACCTTTTTAAAAACCTTTATTTTTTAAGAGCCCCCATAACAAAAGCACATGGTTTTCCAGTTCTGCAGTCAGTCAGGCCTTTGTGAAGGGAACTCCCCGCGCAGTGGCAAAAACCTCTTACTTTTCCTGAACTCAGTGGACAAATGGACCCTCAGACTCTTTTGCCGGTTAGCATTGTTTTATAAGCCTGGCAAACCAATTACACCTGCCCTCCTGAAGGCCTTATCTGATCTCCAGTCAGGCTAATGGAATTACATGTTGATTCATAGAAAGTTGGTCGAGAACAGACGTGACTCTTTCCTCCCGCTGTGAGGGTCAAGTGAGCTTAAGGAGGGTGAATCTCCGACCAAACTCTGGGCTGCTCAGATGCAGTCCTTCATCAGATCTGCTACAGCAGGGTTATTTATTCTAAATTGAATTAGACTTTAAAACCAATCTGTCTATGAATGACAGGCTGACAGGAGACCACCTTTTTGTCATAGTGATGTTTTTTAAATAAAGTTGAGCTACGCTCACTGCTTGTTTCATGGGCAGTATGGATGGAAACCAGTTGCCCTCTAAAAAATAAAGTGCCACAAGATGCCATAGAAAAACCATTTTTGGCTGTATGGTTCCATAAAGAACCTTTAACATCCACAAAACCTTCTGTTACACAAAAGGCTGTTTGTAGTGAAAAAAGTTCTTTAAAAATACCTTTAAAAGGTTAAGAAATGGTTCTTTAAAGAACATTTGCCTGAATGGTTATTTGGGGAACAACAAGAGTCCTTAAATGGTATTATTGTGAAGAACATTTTAGACACCTTTATTTTAAATAGTGAAGGTAGGAGGTCAAAGGCAATGAGGACGTAATGTTCAGTAGAAAATCAATTGTACCACAAGCCATGAGAACTTTAAGACACATCGCCTTAAAGATAGAAAACAGTTCCCTTACAGAACTCAAAGACAGTCTTCTGAGTGACACTGTGTACTTCACTACCTCAGAAATGTCAGAGCCATTCACAGTTTGCTCTTCAGCAGGGACGTCCTCATTTAACCAAAACTGAATGTCATGATTGTGATTCTACAGTGTATGAATTCTGATTCCCACCGTCCTTGACTGAGGCTGTCTCTTTGCTTTGCTTTCCCTCGTTCTCCTTGAACTAAATTTATATTTACAAATAGAAACATTTGATTTAGGAGTTCATGAGTTCTGGTTTTGGACCTGAACGATATCTGGATCTGCATCAATAAACACAAAGCCTGCTGTGATCTGAGTTCATGTCTTCATTAGTGATGACTGATCATTATCATTAATGCTGCTGAACATTTGTCAGGAGAAAGAAGCACTCTGCAAATCACAGCTGATATTTGATTTGCTTGTCATTATGGTGTCGAGAGAGAAATTTGAAATATTGCTCTGGAGTTTCCCGCAAGGTTTTGACAAGGCAGAACTTTGTCTGTTCATTAGGGCCACCTAAAGACTCTGTTAAAAAAGTGCATTTTATATTTGTCTCTAATCACCAGCAAAAATGTTGCTATGAGACACTGAGTGGAAGTCATAGACATTTTAACAGGTTTAACTCAATCTACAGCAGCGTTTGAGGGACAGTTTAACATCATTTTCAGTTTTGAGTCAGTACAGTTATGTTTTAAATATGAAAAGTGTTCATAAAATTAATTGTTCATAAAACAATTAACACACTTTAATAAATTGAAAGTCAAACTTATTTATATTGCTTTATTCTGAATGTTGCAGTTTTAAATCAGCTTTACAAATGAAAACAGTAAAATTGTGAAATATATAGAATAAACAAATATAGTACATGGTATTTTTAATTTTTCTAACAAATTAATAATCTTTTATCCTTACAGATGTTTTAGTGGGTTCAGTCTATCACATCCCATGATTTTCATAGTTCTCATAGTTATTCTTAAGTTGTTAGTGGAATGTTTTAAAAGTGTTACAGAATGACACTTTTGTCAGCAGAATCTCAGTGTTGTAATTGCCGCAGTTATTGTGCTGAACGGCAGAAGCTGTGGAAGGTCATGAACAGAATGTGACGGAATGTTTACAGGTCATTCATGTGAAGATGTAGTGCGGCAGTAGAAAACACCTCACTCAGTAG
>JAZGTK010023187.1:0-10030 GCA_036877625.1 Ambastaia sidthimunki | reverse complement strand
GTGTAAACTTTATATAATCATGGTGGTGACATCACAGCCCCAACAGTTTCTGACAGCTTAGTTTTCCCAAATATGCTGGATAGACTGGAAAGAGAGATTTCTTTAAAGTATGTTCCTAAAATCTAAAATTGTTTACAGGCAGCAAAATTGTTTATTTTTGTTCCATATCAGACTTAGATCCATTGTCTAAACAGCCGTGTGAAAGCATGATAGAATCGCAAATGCAGGCGCAAATGTTCAAAGACAGATCGGAAAATGTACCGCCTTCCCACAAGGAAAGTTAAAGGGAGTCAGGGAGTCACGAGGTGTTTGTCACAGAGACTATCTGCTCTCTCTCCCCATAGACACACAAAAATGGGACCTTAAATTTGAGCATCCTCTCTCTCTCTGTTTGGTCTGCAGAAATGTCACTAAAGGCGGAGGTGCAGAGACAGAATGAGAGGAACTGTGCGGTGTTTCTTCATATAGCAAAATCAGTGCAAAATCTGAGGGTGCCAGACGAAAAGTTTTATTCCCAGACGGCACTTTCCGTAGCTCTTTCAGAGTTACAGACAGTTAGGAACTATTTAAGCATTCAGCTGCAGTACAAGACCTGAATAAAAATGTTGCTAAGTAAGAAAGACTTTTCTCATATATCTATAGAACATTTGAGGGAAAGGACAAGGCTTTAAACCAATCAGAAATTACTGGTTGTACAGGCACTGAATTAATGACATTGAAATGCATAAGATTCAAGTAACGTTTAATTAAAAGTGACACTTTTGCACCACTAGAGACACCAAACAGAATTACACAGAAGGCAGTCGTGGCCTAATGGTAACCATACCTGACAAACACATCACTTTCACTTTAAAACAATGTCCATTTCCAATCAGGAATTTCAGACACTCCCCCTGCCTGCTATGGCTTTGGCAAACAGGTAGTCCAGCTTTAGAAAGCATGTTTTTAAATGAGTCAGATTTTGATGTGTTACAACAAGCAAAATCTTTATTTTTAATCTTAAACATTATTTGTTTATCATTTGTAACCTAAAACACACCAGCACATTTAAACACAATAACTGATGCGCCGGCCCACCTTGCTAGAACAAGACCAAAGTAGACAATTACCAAGCCTGTATCTCTCTCAGTTTAATTTCAGGCACAGAGAAGCCAATGTAATACGCAACACTGTTTATACTGTGTTTCTTGATGTGAAAAGTCTTACTATATCCCTGCTGAAATAAACTACAGCACTCATGCAGTGAGCCGAGCCATAAGAGTCTCTTTCTTTGTGGGGAACTCTTATGGTGCAGATGACTAAGGGATTTGCATGAACCGTGGGACTACAGCTCTGAGAACAATCTCTCTTTAGCCTGGGCACAATGGAAGGCACAGATTATACTGCACAATAGAGCTAACACTCATTGTTGAATGAAAATATGCTTGTGTCATCAGCCAGTTCCCACACTACATGTGGCCCAATCCGACTACTTTGCAAAATACTGTATGTTGTAAACTGATTGCTGCATATTCTCAACTAAAGACGGAAAAGACTGTGTATGTGTTCTTCAAAGAGCATGAAGAAATACACATGGCATAATATAAGCTACATTATGCAATATTATGCATGAAAATTGAAAACAGAATAAAGAGGCGTCAAATGCCATTCGCTGTGTAGTAAAAACAGAAAACCATACAGTAACTATGCAAATATCACTACTCACAGTTTTAGCGAAGCTTAAAGAATAAGAAAGATACCAAAATCTAGCTCATAATATATCAAGGTATCAAAAGCAGCAGGGAAGATTACAACAGCCTAGCTAACCAGGAAAATAAAGCAGATAATTAGTATATTTTTAATTTACATTTCTGCATTTAGCAGCCACTTTTACCCAAAGGGACTTACAGTGCGTTCAGGCATACATTTTATCAGTATCTGCATTCCCAACAGAAACACATTTTTCCTTCAAAAACACATTTGTTTCTTTTATTCTTTACTATGTCAAATTCACAGTCAAACCATAATACAATAATATAAAGATTATCGCAGTTTCATATGCAATGTTTATATCATGTAAATTTAATCTTCTGTGCTTTTCAGACATCATTCTGGGTTATCTTGAGTTGCTTCTTATTACTTTTCCTACTTTCCTAATCTTGGGTAGTCAAACATTCACATTTTACATTTTTTGAACCCTGGGTTAATGTCTTTTGCATAATTAATGTCTTTGCATATTTATGGTTAATAACACTGATTGGGGTACAGCACTCCAATTAATGCGTTTGCTCTCACTGCTGAACATTTTCATGGTTCATCATTTTCCCCCCTAGATGCTTAAACTAAACACAGCGTGATAGAGTGTCTAAGTAAATGAGTATGAAGTAAATGGGTATTTAATGTGACAAGCCATTGTTTAGTTTATAAGTGGTTGTTTGCTGATAAATGACATGCCGTGACATTAAAGCACTGGGCTGTTTCACACTTTGGCACCACAAAAGCTTCATAACTCAGGGTTAGAGTGAAACATTGTTTTACCCTGGGTTAAAAAGACTATGACCCAAGATTAAACAGACCTTAACCCAGGGCCAAGCACAGACTAAATGCCTTTTGTTTAACAACAGAAGACAACATAAGTCAATGAGTTTCCTGTTGATCTCTAGAATTTAGTTCTTGCAATGGTGACTCTGTTTTAGCATGTACTATTTATAATAACTTTGATTGGCAGCTGTACAACAGAGGCTAATGCAACAGTTAGCCTACAACAGACAAAACACAGAATAGATAACAGGTAACAGACTAAGGGGTCATACCTATTTTTTCTGTACTGCACAAAACCAAACCTGACCTTTAAGCATTGAACAGTCAAACATCTGACCTTTCTCCTGCATCTCAGCGGAAACGTTTAATATACAGTTAGAGGCAAAGACTCCACCCAAAGTCATATAAACAGAACGGTACAAAAAGTCTCTGTGTGCTAAGGGTATAACTGGTGCTATTGATACTGGCGAAGACTGTGCACAGAACAATAGGACCCGAGTTCACTCACTCGATCATTATGCCCTTGAACAAGACATGTCAAGGGCTCTATGCATTTAGCACTGCATTTAAAGCTCTTACAAGAGCAGACCAATCATAGCTGTTGTGGTCTGCGTAGACGCAACACATAGTTATGTATTTGGAAAGGTCAGGCTACAGTGTAGGCTACGTCGCTATCGTTGTGGCTACGCAAATCCTCAACTGACCCAAAGCAACAGATGTTTGTGTATTGTGACTGTTCTGTGTTTTTTGCAATATGTGCTTGAAGGTAGGGTAGGCAATTTTGGAGAGCCTAGCAACAGCAAGCTTGCTTACAAAGCATAAGATCCCACCCACCCTTCAACACGTTCTCCAAAGCCACGCCTCCTCCAAAGTACATGAACGGTGGGCGTGGAGATATGCAAACACATGGTCTGACAGAGAAGTAGAACATCATATTACATTCGGACGCTGGTATGATGTGTTAATGATTCAGAATGGAGACATTTCGAAGGGCACGTTAGTGAACCCACATTAAAGAGGAACAAACACAGCATGTGGATGAATGCAGTGATCAGGGTTTAATTACGGTTTAAAACGGCTTAATTATCATGTACAAAAACGATCCTAGGCCAATACAGTGACATACCGCTCAACAAGCCTGCAAGATCCAAAGGACGACCAGTTTATAATTTCAGCTTTCAGAAATGGAAATACTCTAGTGCACCTGTGAGCATAATGCCTAGCAAGTGATAAACATCCTCTCTCTCCTTTTCTTTAGCATCTCTCCTCTCTTTCAACAGAGGGAAGTGATTGACCGGAGGCACTTAGAGAATTACTCGTCTTTAGCAAAGCTCAGCAGATGTTCAGGTAAAGAGAGAGAAAGAGAGAATTTTATTTTGAAACAGGCATGCAATAGACTTCTGTTAAAAACATCCAATCCAAACCATTGGTCATGAAATCATCAGGCATACAGCCCAGCTAACAATGTTAGGCTGTAAGAGGGTTTCTGCAACATTGTCATTAAGTAACAAAAACGTTAAAAGGTTATTTTAGAAGTTTTTAGTAATGTTCAAAACATTTTTGACATTGTATGATCTCTGAATTAAACAGCTATGAGACGTAATTCTCTTTTGATTTCTTATTATCCAGACTTTTATAAGAAAAAAGTCATTCACTGTGAATATTCAATTATTTGTTTCGTATCACAAAGGGGTCCACACTATGTTTCAACACCCCTATCTACAGGCTACCTCATCCTACCTCAAAGTAAAGGTTGCATGCTACACAAACTATTTCTATCTTCGTCTCAAACGGTTTAGCATGAATGGAGCTCTTTTGAGTGGAGCAGCTTCCCACCCACAGTGGAAACTATGACAGGCCAGAGTCAACGTCAGGTATGAAGCTAGGAGCCAGTTAGCCTCCCCAGCGGATGGAAAAAAAATCCAGATGGGTGTTTTCATACTAAAGAGGAGGAAGGAGAGGGTTCAAGGACTGAAACGATTAGCACTATAATTAGGACCATACTGGTGTGATTTCTGGGCCACAGATGCACACGACGCGGGTCATATATTTCGCACATAGGGAAAATTTTGAAGAAAAAAAACAAACATCATCTCAAATTCTTGATGCCATTGTGGCTTATGCAGCTGTGCTGTGAGTTGGTACTTGATATTTAAGGCTCGGTCTAAAGGTAGGTTTTATGTATGTTGAAATCAAACTGAAGGCCAAACTGGCAATTTTCTGAAAATCTGACGGACAGCACAAAAATAAATCAATTTTATAAACTTATCGTTGTGAATTGGAGTAAAGTAAGGAAATTGTACCAAACACCTGATTTTTGTTCATTTCTAACCAAAAAAAGTCTCAGATTGCAACTTTAAACAACAAATATATGCAGCCAGATTTTATTCTGCAGTGTGCTGTAGATGCCTGTTTAACAAGGCTGCAGAAAAAAACAGATTATACTCTATAAAACACAACCAATAACAGTAGCATCTGTTTAATAAATAAAGGGCAGCCATCCATGTGACGAACAAAAGTGAGACCAAGAGTTAACAGCCATGTCTAATTATATTAGCACCACAGTAGTGCACTGTAAATATCCCCTCAAAATGATCACAGCTGAAGTCCAGAAAAACACTTCAGATATGTATTTGAACATTTACATAACATTACAAACATGCAAACCTGTCAGGCATGTGCCATAAATGTTTTGTTGTGCACATTTGAGAGGGGCCTCAATATTATCTCTGCATTATTTTTATGAACCAATGAGAGAAGGAGCCTCAATAAAAATGGACATAACTTCTCCCTCAATTCTATTAAAGTCTGATCTGTGTAGTTCTTAAGGCAGATCACTATTAAAAAACTACACCCAGTTTTATATTTAAGTTTTATGAGTCATGCCTTCCCATGGGATCGCTCTCCCACTGCAAACAAAACTGCTCCATTTTTAGGAAGGACAAGCACTAGAGAAAAAGCTGCAAGCCATTCAAACATATTAAAAGCTTTTATAATACACACCCTATTTAAAGACAATACATAGTTAACTCATTATGTCACTTGCCCTTGCATTGAGTTTTGCGTCGATGGAGAATTAAACATATGTAACGTTTTTATTTTATACATTTGCCTCATAGTCATCTTTTAATATAAAAGACTTGTTGACTCCATATCAAACAGCAATTTTTCCTTTACTGTCCCAATACTTACAGAAGACACTGTATTATACCTTATACCTTAACACCCAAAATGACTGTATATATTTATGTATTATGCTATATTACTTGCATAGAATTTAACATGCTTCATATTTCACACTGGGTTCTGGGCCAATACTGAACAATATATTTAGTCAAGAGGAGCTTCTTCACCTAAAGTGTTAAGGTTTTAACAGAATTTCTTCTCTAGAACAAAATCTCTAGAGCCCTTAACACATCTCGTCTGTTTGATGTGATGTAACTTTTTTATTTTTTGTCTTTACTCATTCACTCTCACTGTGGTCTGCTTTCAAGGGGATAAAGTTACATTTCCTTTAACATAATTAATCATCAACGAATATATTTGTTTACTTTGGAAAGCTCTTTGACTCTGTTCCTAAAATACTCTGGTTATGTCATTATTGCTCTACAATGGCTTGAACTAGCACACACTGGGCACTTAGCCTTGTTTACATAGAGCACTTTTGTTTTCTTAACACACCTGATAAGAGACATATGACTCTTATATAAACTTATATAAACATTCACCTGTTTTATATGACTGCCTGACAAAACTGCCGAAGTGTAAAAATTTGGTTATTACCGGAACAGAAAAATATTGTACTGCTGACTGCATACTGTGCCATATACACTAAATATAGCATGCTAAATTTCACAATTAGTATGTAATCATGTTCAGCCGGAAGACACTGGAAATAAGTCACATATTGCAAACTGCATACCCTTTTTGCAGGGTACTACATTGTATACTGCATGGTTTAGCAAATAATACAGCTGTATAGAGACAGTAAATCCCACACTGCAGACAGTATACTCTTTACTGCAGAAATATAGTATATAGCAACATGCTATTCTAAACAAAACTTTAATCTTTTCAGCAGAACAACACAAAATGCATCAGACAGGTCAGTGGGACCAATCACCATGTAGCCAGTTACTAAGAGCTACAATACAATGGGCCAATCAAAAAAATTTCCTGCAATACTGGCAAAAAACACAAGTCAGCTCTTTTCTCCCCTGTCACCAAGCAGCCAGTCTATTTCTGGAAATGTCATATTTAGTTTTTCTTGTCATTCAATTTAAAAGCAAAAATATTTGACCAGCTAGGAAGAATTATCTTAAAGTGTTGTTTAATCACTCCTAAATACAGTTTATTGCATTTTTACAGCAAATTTGCATTTTCTAATGCCTAGTATATCTACTTCTAAGCATAGATCTTTGATCATAGGTTGTATAAAAAGCCAATAATGTAGGTAATGGAAAAAGTTGATGCTCAATAGGTGGATGAAATCTGTTTCCTCACTTTGTCTGTTTTTCATCACTAGAAAACCTGTGCCTCGAGGCACAATGGACTACCTCGTTGTTGGGTTAGCAACCTGGGTCTGGAGTGACATGAGGATAAGCCAATGATGACAGACCTTCCAAACTCTGAGTGAACTCTCCCTCCCTTTAAAATCTCCTTATTAAACACACACACACAAGTTACAGCAAGCAAAAAGAATGTAGGCTGAGCTTAAAAATGCACGGTGAGAGATAGGTTAAACTGTGACTGATAAAAGCTTAAATTATGTATAACCTGTGATAGAAAACTTGTATTATTAAACATCTTAGTTCATGTGAGAAAAGATGTAAAATTTCAGTCATTATACTTGGTAAACCTTACTGTTTAACAATATACAAATGCAACCAATACCAAAACAGAGAAAGCAAAGGGGAAAAATGGTCCTGACCTTGTAACCCTTCAAGAGTATTATCTTACCATAAACAGTCAGAAACACATTCACTGTGGTAAATATTCACAAGCACTGGCCTTTGACCTTTTTTAAATGGAGGTCAAACCTCATGGCATAAACTCTGTTGAACAGAATTAGAACATTAACAATAGAAAAGAGGAGAAAGCACTTTCCATTTTCTGCCACCATTATAGCTGTGAACCCATGTCACCTGTGGGTCTAGTCAGTCTGTACTAAAGCTTGTCAGACGTCACATAACTCATCCTATGGAAAGTGCTGACAAGGATGTTAAAATATAAGAGGCCAGGAGGTACAACATATTTTAAAAAAAAAAACATGACATGACATGAATCAAACCTGGAAACTCAACAAAACAATAACACAACACAAGATTTACTACAAAACGGTTACACCGATAAATGATGTTAAAACAAGCACATTTATTCCAAATCACAGCACAACACACCTACAGTACAATTATGGCTTCAGTCATACGCATCTGCTCTGACTACTGTCTGATGCTGAAAGGTTTTTGACAGATAAAATGTATCTGTCATGACATGTTTAAAKAGACTGTGACCAAAAGGTTGCTTGACTATGAGTGATTTTATTCAAACCACCAAACCAAGCTTGAAGGTTTGTTCTGGTATCCTTGTTTAGGGGCTTTTCCAGCGCAAGAACATTTTCATAGTTCCTAGAACTACTGGCAGGAGTTCTTACTTTTGGAGTGTTTGCATCACAGGAACTGAGAATGATGTAGCTAAAGTAGCTCCTAATTCAGAATCTAGGGTCTAATCCAGCACAACAGAAATTATTAGTGATGTAAGTGCCCTGTATATGCAAAACTATTGTAAACGCATACTGGAGTGTTACAAAACTCATTTATCCCCAAACTATATTTTATTTGTTTGTTTAGACTCAAATGTTCAATGCTAAGGGTCAGCCACGTCAGCACAAGCCTTCAGGTTTTCTATTTTCTATGGAAACACTTAAAAACCTGCATAGAACAACAGGTGTGTTTCTGATGGGGCAGCTGAATTCTCATTTCCATCTGCTTCATTCATTAGTCAGCAAAGCTCATCAGACACACGGAGACGTTTTCAAGTGACGTGATGACAGCAGGTGCTGTGACATATGCAGTGAGCTTGAAAAATCTGCTCCCATCTCCATGAGAGAAGCAGAGGGGTGAGACAGCTGCCTCGGAATCACACCCGAGGACCTTGTGTTTTTATCTCAGTACATTTAACGTTTGTTTTGTTTGTGTAATTGCATACTGGGCTGTCAGAATCACCAATATCAAAAAACATTTTGTCATTAAGGAGGAAAAATAAATTTCATTTTTTTCCTGGTTTACTTGCTGATTTCTAAACTCACTCCCACCAAATACAAACAGTTTCCCAGGGACCGAATTCTGAACATGGACCCTGCAGGAAACAGTCTTAAAGAAATCATTTAAAACTGAACTCACAACTGAAAGCTTGCAGCCAAAATGTTGTTTTCAAATAAAACACCACCTGGTAGGGAGAGTTTTAACACAAGCGATAGGGTTTTAACACAAGCGATGGCAAGATCAAACAACTCAATATGCAAATACAGACAAATTTGCATAGAAGTCGCTCACATGTGTTTATGTGTTGCCAGACCATAAAGTCCACGGTGTCGATCATGTGACAGAGCTAAAGAGAGTGAGAGAGTGGTTTCCCTCTCTGCCAGGCATGGAGAGGGAGATAAGGTTTGACAGGCTGCCAATAGAATGAAGATGCTATAATTTCCTTTAGACAGACACATCTTCAAACCATAAGAGGATGTGTTTGAGAGTTTATGTAACACTCGGCTAAATTCAATTCTTTATCAGCATTACTTATGGGAGACTTCCAGACAATTTTAAAGTTTGTGGAGTAACAGTTGACTGAGGCACAAGGTCAAGATGGGAGATAAGAATAAAGTGTTATAAACATGGTGAGACAATAAACAAATGCTGCGTCTTAACTGTTCTTAATAGTAGTATTTAAATTTAGAACCAGTATGTCCCGTAGTGTGAACATTCTAGTATGATATGCGTAGTATGAACACTGGAATGAGACAAATTCACATACTAACTGCTCCAAATACTAGTTTCCAAATACTAGCTCCAAATACTATTTGAAATTAGAACTAGTATGCCCCAAATCGTAGTGTAAACAATCTAGTAGTATGACACACAGAGTATGAACACTGTGTCAGCTGACATACATTTAGTAAGTGATGCTTTGCTAAATTAATAAATAAAATTATATTGCAAAATAATAAGTTTGAAGATAATCAAAACACTTGTGTGCCCCGTGGTTGACTGACACACTGCCTGTAGGTCTGGCTGCTATATTTTAAATGAAACTGTGTCTTGCTTGTATTCTGCAGGCATTAAAAATAGTGTGCACTCACCCAGTCAGTGCACAGTTACCATGCTGTGTCAAAATGAAACTCCTGAATGGCCTCTGAGGGCATGAGTGTCCCTGTCACGTATCCAAAACAACTCTAATGTCCACCAGCCAACACCAGTGCTGGAGTTAACCTGCAATGCTCTGTGGGAGAAGCTTG
>JAZGTK010023186.1:0-10030 GCA_036877625.1 Ambastaia sidthimunki | reverse complement strand
TCTTTCTGAGAATCTTCAGAGATTTCACTGATGTTTTCACTTTGCTCACATACTGTGTGTGACTCTCTTGAATCTACAGTGACAACATCTACAAATGAGAGACTAGATTCGGTCACAGTGAAAACATTCTCAGCACGTTCAGTTTCTTGAAGTTCCTCCAGGATCATATCAACGGATGTAAAGTTTTTCTCTTCTGTTAATACTTTATTTTGCTCTGGGTTTTGTGTTAGTAAATCTGATTGGCTGTTGTTATTCTGAATGTTAACATTGGTTAGATGTTTTTCTAATTCTGTTTCTTCAAAGTCTTCAATTTCTTTGCCTCTTTCTCTTGGATCATCTTTGCTATTAACAGCTGGACACTCTGGTTTTGTTTTTAGAAGCATCTCATCTTCTGCATTTTCCACATATGCAGCTTCGATAATGTCACAGCTTTCTTTATCTGTATATAAACTGAGGTGGTGGTGCTGGGGCACATTAAACTCTAAATCTTCTAGAACCTCATTTTCCAGCCTCTTCTCAGTATCATCCAGTGATGGACCATCTTGTATCTGAAATGTATTTGATTCAAGTTTTTGTGCTGTTACCTCGCATGGCTCCTGATTTAAAATTTGATCAGTCTCTGTGGTATTTCCGTCCTCTCCATTATCTCTTGCCTGCATAAATGTTTGTATCATGTCATCATCAATGAATTTATACTGGTCTACCATTTCAATCAAATCTGTTTCAGATCCTGTTTTATTACCCACGCTCTCATTTTCCCTTGTAGCCAAAGTTTGGAGAGCGACATCTTGTTCTGTAACATCCTTTAAATCCACGACATGTTCAGTCACAGTAACATCACATGTTAATGATGTTTCAGTAGCATCATAAATGTCCTTTTCCTCTTTTGTTTCCATATAAATCTCCTGACTTTCTGCAACATTTTCTGCCTCTAGAAAACTTGCGGCTGGCTCTTCATTATTTACGGTAGGATTATTTAATTGAGAACAAACCACAATCTCGCCCATGACATCACAAGACAATTTGCTGTCCTCAGGCAACGGACTATTGAGGTTTGAATTGCTATTATGCAAATGCGTTGTTACAGGTGACAGATTTGCCAAATTACAGTTTGCAGAACAAAGAGATGAGTCACTTACATTTGTCTCATTGGCAGATTGTTCTTCTTCTACACCCGGCCTTGTTTTCCCCTGCTCCACCTCTGAGTGTATCTCTATATCTCGTTCTGTTGCTTGCAAAAACAAATGATCATCTTTGTGTTCCACTGCTTTGCTTTGAGTTGACCCCATATTTCCCCTTTCTCCTGAAGCTCTTGATTCCAAAAGGGTCTTGTTCTCCTCACCCTCTAAACTGTGGATGTCAGGAGCAGCATTGCTCATCTCAAGTGATGAATCGGTTGCTGTTGCTTCAGCATGGCTAATATCAGATTCAATCATGTCAGAAATTCTAAAGCCTCCTTCTGTAAGTACATCAGCAGAGCTCTTATCAAGTAGGCGAGGAGAAGCAAGAGACTCATCATCATTAGACATAAGCTCATCTAACTGTACATCTTGTTTTGATGTTAAAATAATCTTTGGATCATTTATAGATGGTTCCTCTTTCAGCTCCACAAACTCAGATCTGGAGTCCTGCGATGTGTTTGTATCATTTCTTGTATCAGGCATGTTTTGGAAGGTATCACTAAAATTATCTACTTTTTCCAAATCTGTGTTCAGTGCATGATTGTCTGACTGAGTAGGAGGTGAGGCAGTGATCACTTTCTGATACGCATTAAAATCTTCGGTCTGATGGTTTTTGTCTGAATCTGTTTGAAAAACTGACTCTGTATTGAGTAATGGGGTCCCGTGATGGCTAGATGTTTCAGGTAGTGGTTTTGTTGGATCGAGAACTGAACAAACAACTGATTGGTTGTTGGTTTCAGTTCCAGCTGAAACATCAGGCTGTTTAGCCTGGTTAGATGAGAGAGAAAGAATTGAAACAAAAGCTGACTCTGTGTGGGACGATGTATTTGTAGGACTTTCTTTTCTTTTGACATCATCCCATGTTTGCAACATCTCTTCTAACATGCTGAACTCTGATTCACCACTGCCTGTGACTTCTGCTTTCCATACATCCTCTCTCATACTTCTTGAAACCTCTTGTACATCATCTACATTTTCTTTGTTTCCTCCAAGAGGCCTACGTGTTGACCCCATTTTTCTTTTCGGTCTGGAGGTGATAGCCAATGGAGTTTCCTGGCTCCTTAATGGTCTTGGCTGATCAAGTATTTCTGATTCCTCTTGAAAAAACAAATTGCTTTCAGTTGCCATGACAACAGTAGACTGGGTAGTTTGCCCTATTGCAACATCATTGGTGATATTGCTTTCTACTTCCTGTGAGGCAAAGCCGGTAGTCAGATTTTTCAAGATTAATTCTTGATGTTGAATTGCATTGTTTTCTTTATTTTGTGAAACCATAACCACAGTGTTTTGTGTAGCCCCAAGCTCCTCTTCTAATCCCCAAGTGTGTTGTGACAGATTTGAAGGAAAACTCCACGAACTTGTTTGTTCATAATTTCTCTGTTCATCTTCTCTGGCAGAGGTCTGTTTTTCTTCAATGGCTGATGGGTTTGGTTGAGGGACTTGTTCTTCACCCAGCTCTTCAGTGGTTATGACCTCATCACATGGCTCAAGTTGTCTGTCAATTTTAAATCCACCAGCCCTCTTGCGGGTTGATCCTATTTTTCGTTTTCTTTCAGGCAGTTCGGCTTCCATCTCTGAATCTTTATGACTCAGCGACTCTGCGTGTGGAGAACTTTCTAAACCTGGAGTTTGGTGATCAATGCTCAAGCTTGGCAGATAATCAGACTGGCCATGTGAACCAGTAACATCTGGTTGGTTATCAGTGGTTGTGCTAAATTCATTCTGCCCATCTTCATGCTCATTATCATTTTCCTCATTAACTCTGAGACCTCTAATACCTCGTCGAGATGAACCAAGCCTCTGGTTCTTCTTGGCTTTTCTGCCTGACATGGCTGTTTAATTGTGGCTGTGATGAGACAAACAACGGGAAACACATTTCAAAAAAATCGTTTGTCTTTATAAGAACATGATTAAAAAGGAAACCAGAAAGTATTAGAGATGCGTCACATATGACTCATTGCCAATGTCACGCATGAGCTAAATTTGATGATTCTTTAAAAGGTCTCTAGTGTAATTATGTAAAATGCAAATGTGCTATAACACAGTGTTCTAACATGTTTCATTTACTGTCTAATACATTTATAGATTGAATTTTAAGAGTTACTGTGTTTAATTTGCCCCTGCCCATGTTTCTCACATGGTTTAGCCACACATCAACAAGTACAACTATAACTGAAGTCATATTTTTATAAGTGATTATTCTAAATTTGTAAATGCCTTTTGTGATCTGCTTAATGTGTTGTATCTGATCCAGAATGCATGACTGTAAATTCTGCTTCCTCTGATGCATCTCAAGAAAACATGTGGAAAATAAATGACTAATATTGAAACACATTTGAAACATCGTCCCATCTATAAGAAAAAACGGTATGTCTACGTTTAAAAAAAAATCTTGTGCACATACATATGACATTTGATTTTTAACATAACGTAATTAAATGAGTAGATTGATTAAGATCATGTTATATATCAGTAAAAAAAATCCCCAACTGAGTGTTTATAGTGTATTTAAGACCTACAGTTCAAACTTTACTCAAATATGTACGCAGTCAGAAAACAACACAATCTCTAAAAAACGATTAAGTAATCGAAAAAACAATGCAGTTCATTTGCAGCCAAACCACACATTTACATGCAAAACTTTGCATTTACAAATGCAAATGACAGACGATAACAGAGCGTTTTTTTAAGTATAAATAAACTGAGATGTTACCTCCTGCTGACCCTTCAAAACTCCATCAACTTTGCAGTCTAGGGGGTTTTAGCGAAGCAGAGCAGCTTTGGATGCCAGTATTTTATGGGGCTGATCTTGTGTAGCTTCCTTTTCACTGCTACCCTCAACTTCCTGCTCTGTTGTCACACATTGCATCGTAAGTGTGACTCTAAGCATGTGCACAAACAGAACTGCTGCTGTCCATTTTCCTGTGTAAACCGCTCAAACAGCAAACTTTACCCTTCTAAACATTTTATTGCATATTTATGTGCATGCACTGCTAATATCAGCATTTTTATAAGCTGTTCTTCTAAACACTTTAGTATTTAGAGCTGCATCTCAAGTTAAATTTTGATTGTATTTATGCTTTTTATTTCTAAGAAGTTTTACGTGCGTTTTGAAAGCTTGTTCATAAACAACACAGCCCCCTACTGGCCCTTCTGTGTATATTTAAAGCTTTCCTATGCTACCCATTAGTTATCAAATTGATGCTTTAATAAATACATTTAAAGGTTAAAGTTAAACTGAGTAAAATTCTTTGGCTTAGAATTATGTTCAGGATACCTGAAGACAAACAAAGACACTGAATTCAGTGAGGAAGTATTTTTAATGAGAGCAACACTGGAACATCTGTGTACGGGTTAAAGAAATAAGCCATACAGGGAAAAGGAGTGAAGAACGTTTTAATCAGAGTACAAACTAAATAAAGCATACAAAACTGATTCCAACTGTCTCAGATGAGTTTTTCCCATTCCGTTCAGAGCTTGTCACTGCCTAAAAAGCTTAAAAAAAAAAATCACAGTCTAGTACTTTAGACAGGAAGAAGCCCTTGCTATCCTATGACAGAACAGATATCGTAAGGGAAAAAAAAACAATACTAAGTGGAAAAGACATTTTAAAAGACTTCAGGAGCAAAAAACAAAAATACATCCACTTTTCTTCTCCATCGTCCTAGTATGTTGAGGGAGCGTGTGCACATACATGCCTTTTCAGTCAGGACTGCCGTGACTCACTTCCGGCCATTAGATCGCGAACGACTGAGGGAAAAAAACTCGGATAAGCGTTTCTTTAAATACACTCCAGCTATGCCATTACATAAATATACCCGAGTGTAAACCTACCTGCGCGATCTTGAGAAAGACCTTGAAGGTTTATAGTTTCTATCCCGAGACAAAGACCTCTCTCTTTTCCTCTCTCTGGAGAGAGACCTATAAAAGCAACGCAAATATACATGAATGTCTATGAGCTATTTCCAGTGATACTTTCTGTTTAGAAACAAGGCACTGATGTATGATATTAAGTTAGATGACAGAGCTATAGAGACGATTACTCTAAAAACAGACATTGACAAGAAATGTTTAAAGCTGCAGTCTGTAACTTCTGCCTCTCTGTCGCCATCTCTGTTTGTAACATCAAATTACAGCTTTATGTACTTGTCTTTACTCACGTTGAAGTGAAATTAAGCCAGATTCACATTTCTCATGAAAATTGGACGGTTAAAATTATAAATCATTATAAACTTACCATTGCATATCGGGGTATGGTATCTGTTATGTACTTTTAATGACTGTTTTTGTTTGTTTTAACCAAAAATAGTCACAGATTGGAGGTGTAAGGTTCAGAACAAATAGTAAACATGCCTAAGTATGAGCAACAATAAAAGTTATGTTTGCTGTAGCAAGCACAGCTAATAACATGTTTTTGACAACCAGAACATTAACATAACTCACCTGCTCCGGCTACGGCTGAAGCTATGCCTCTTGGGAGACCTACGACAGCAACAAATAAGAATGACAAATCAGAAGTCAGACATTTTCTTTTACCCAAAAAGCATTCACCAACTTACGCAGGGCCTTGCAATGAATCAAGATAAAGATACTATTTCACTGTCAATCCTTGTCTAATGGAAACCATTACCGTTTAATAAAATCAATGCATCTTATTCAACAGATACCCATCAGAGATGTTCTAGGTCGCAATTCGATTTGCCAGACCGTCACAGTAAATGCACTGATCAAAAAGGATTTCAGTAGCACCCCATGGTAAGGTGTAAACGTACCGTTACCCTACATGTAAACGTATTGTTTTAAGAACTCTCTCTTTAGATTGACTGTATAAATACAGGTTACCATCAGGGAGATACCTCAAAACCACCAAAAATAAACAAAGAATTTCAAATGTCATTAATCGGGAGGAAAAGGCATTAACTTACTATTTTGTTTGGTTTTCAACAAGCTAGTTATGATGCAGTGAAGCTGAGTGCTGGTCAGGAGGGTGTAATTTGCGGGGAGATTTTGCCAGATGGTTGCTAGATGTTAACATTGTTGACAGATATACAGTAGGTGGCTGGAGATGTCAGTTAGATGAGGACTGCTGAGGATAGGTTGTCATGTAGACATTTGGGGGGAAGGGGCATAAACCCGTTGATTGGTTGTAAGTGTGGCTTGGTTGGTTTTGCCGATCAGGTTAACGTTGGAAGAGCTGAAGGAGGAGCCTGAAAGAGGCATGCTCAGGAACCAATGGGCTGCTGGCCATGCTTGGGTCATGTGAGCCGATTGGTGCCCGCTGGTCACATGATGCTGAAAGAGGGCTAGTTGACTGACTCAGAGGTAGATGAGAAGAGGCTTGGTGATGTCTCTGAAAGGGGGGGTGGGTTGGTCAGCTTCATTAATATAAATAGAAATGACACAAAACCCAAACAATGAGAAGACTACTAATTTATGCCACTGTAAATCTGTGACTACAATTCAAGATAATGAATAACCCGGTCCAAAAATTGAACGCACCAATTTAGAGCAGAGGGCATGAGGCATTGCTATAGGAATGCTTAAGTTAGTGCAGTCTACTAGTCTACTCTAATCTACTCTGAAACAAAGGACATAAAAAGATCAGGGCAAGCAGAGCGCCAAGAGGGTTTTGTGGTTGAACAGGTCAGCCAAATTGATGACACAATACTGTTTTCTCCACACCTATGCTTATTAATCCACCCACAACTGTGCTTGCAGTGATTGGGTGCAGACACAGGTCAGTTCATTATGATCAAGACATCTAGCCCACTAAATGTTCTTTGAGAGCAGAGAGTGAGGAACTGTACCGGCGTCTTGGGGGTGGACTGCGACGCCTATAGTCGTCACGTGGGCGGCGACTCCAAGATGGAGGAGGCCCTCGATACCTTGACCGTTTCTCACCACTGGACATTTCAACTCGCACTCGACAGCCACAAATTGTCCTGAAACAGAAGCAGATTAATATGCAGGTTACGTGAATACACAGTAAAAACTCCTTTACAGTTTAAGTAAACAAAATTAACCACGACTATTTGCATTTTATTGTTAGTGGAACATCATGTTTTGAATTAAGCTCAAGCACATAAAGTGCAATGCAGTAAAGCTTTGAACCTTCAAGATAATGGCTGTTTCACAGGACTGATTTTACATAGACGGTATTACCTTCCATCAAGCTCCCTCACAGCATCAGCTGCGTCTCTTGGATCTTCAAACTCTACAAAAGCAAAGCCTGGAGGATTTCTGGCCACCCATACGCTCCTGAGTGGCCCGTAATATCCAAATGCTCTCTCCAACTCATTCTTGTTACCACTGTTGCCCAAATTTCCCACATAAACCTTACAATCCAGTGGGCAATCCCGTTGCAGTGTAGGGTCTATGCAATGGGGGATAAAGATTTTGGCTTTATACAACAGTAATGCAATGAGAATTATTTTCATAACTCAGGATTATGTCAAATTCATTTTACCACATCCTGAACATTAAATTGGATCACTAGCACATAAGAGGACAGGTTTGGGATAAATGAAATAAGCACTTACCTGCCATGTCTACACTGATCCAATCTTCACAGATGTAAAAGCCTGAGAGGAATCAAACTGAACATTTAGTACAGACACAAAGCAATTAATACGAATTGCCTAACTTTATTATCCTAAATTCTGATACATATAAATGCAACATCTACGCAATGCAACAATTTAATTAAAGAAACTACAAAACTGGCAACACAAACTTTATCAATTTAACACATGATGACTGATAAATTTAAAACAATGAAAACATTTACACGCAACCCTGAATTACGCAGAATAGTTCCTTTCCAAAACCCCAAAAACTTTCCAAACACTATCATGTTACGAATAATACACGAAATGCGTTTTATTAATTCAAAGTCTCACAGTATTGCAACATGCTGATTAGTGAAAGCTTTGTTACCGATTAAGCTATCGAGCTAACAGGCTAACTTGTGCGTTTACAGGCCTACACGCGTCTGCCACAAAACGTGAAGAGCAATCATTAAACGCAAACCAAAATTATTTTAAATAAATCTTCGCGTAACCGAACCACAACGTACGCGCATTTGAGTCCAATCAATTATATTATAAAACTATCTTACCGGCAAATCTGCTTTACGTTAACGAAACCAAACGCACGCGACTGCTGCCAAACGCTGCGCTGCTAACGCGCTAATAGTAACCGCAGCGGCCTCGAGCGCCAATTGAATGGCAAGCGACTTCCGGTTTTTTCAACAACACAAGACGTCAAAGGTAAAGTTCGCATGTGTAGAAATGGCGGAGGACGTGCACCACGCTGTTAAAAAACCCATAATAATGTACATTTTAACGTTTAAAAGAATAATGTTACATCTGTGCCTAGAAAAAACGATCAATAGTTTTCTTTGTTTTGTGAATAAACCACTTACTCGCAGTCTTAAACTTTTAAACCTTTGTCCTAATCTGATAAACAGATTAAATTAAATGGGCAGCGTTACTTAAATTGAACGAATATCTGTTTATTTAAATATAAATGTATTCCATAGTACTGTTGCAATTTAAAAAACAATTAAAAGATCTGCAATAAAAATGGTTAAGACTAAATGTAACTTAACAAAAGCAGGCAACATATTTTTTCTGTGTTGTAGGTTATTTGTTCTAAATGTTATCATGGTAGTATGAGCTATAGTCTGTGAGATAGATTTTAATTGGTGTAAGGGTCACAATAGTAACAAACTCTCAACAACTGATGTAAACCTTAGGGGCAAAAGTTCAGCTCTTGTGTGGATTAAGCAAACACCACCAGAGTTATGCAACTGACTGGTATTCAAATAAAGACCATTACCAGGCCTGTCTTTATTTTAGTCTTACTGGGCAGGTCAGTTAGTTAGTGCGCCCATGTTTACATCCACCTCACTCTTATCACGCTCACAGTTTGCCAGTGGGATTTGTTATTTCTGTTCATTGCTGTTTTCTTAAGTGATGTCTACATAAAGATAATATCTCAAAACAATGTATTTTTCCCATAAGCTGATGTTCTGTGTTTATTTGTATGCGAGTGTGAATTTGTGTGTTACCACACACACGGCACAGAATGTTTTCTTTTTTTGCCCAGATTAGTACTGCACATTCTGTTCTGTTTCACTTCCTGATGACTGGTTAGCCTCCCATGAACCCGCCCTCACACACTCCATAAAACCAAGACATACATACACACTGAAACACATAGGCTTACGTTACAATGATAGTGATACTAAATTCCATATATTACCAGTAAGTATTTCTGATAGATTTAGTGGCAATCCTAAAAAAAATTTTTACCATTAAGACAAGGCTTTTGTTACTATGTAAACTTTTCATTCTACAGTTATCACACCTGTTTCATTTGAAATGTAACCAGGCATGGTAGACCACAAGTAAGACACAAATCTTGTTATCCCAACATTTATTTGATAAAGTTTCATTATTAATATTGTTTATAGTTATTATATCATGTATGCATAAAATAATTATAGTTCTTGGCAGAACTGTATTCATATTCCTCTGTTTTTTCTGGTAAGGTACTAACCATAATTATTATACTAATGCAATTTATTCAGCCCAAACCACTGAACGTACTGTCACCATTTAAACTTTGTTCAGAGTGATTTCTTTTTTGTAAATTGTAAGTTTTTAGGACATTTACAATTAAAGTTAAAACATTGACTTACATCAGTAAAATGTTCAACATTCAAACCATAACTGACAACAATGATATCGCGTCAATATTTGCTTTACATTATTATGATTGGTCGGTTCCTATATATTTGTATACTGAACTGTGATTGGTCTTGTCTTCCAGGCATATATTTAACA
>JAZGTK010023185.1:0-10030 GCA_036877625.1 Ambastaia sidthimunki | reverse complement strand
CTCTGCCTGTGAGTGGCGTCCTGGACCAGCTCAAGTCCCTCACTCAGATAGACCTGGATGGCAACCCCTGGGAATGCTCCTGCGATTTAGTGGCTCTTAAACTGTGGCTTGAAAAACTGAACGAAGGGGTCGCTGCCAAGGGAGTCAAGTGTGCATCTCCAGTGCAATTCTCCAACGTTGAGCTGAGAGAGCTAAAAAATGAGATCATGTGCCCTAAGCTCATAGCCAGGCCTCCTTTTATCCTGACCAGTGCCACCCCCACACTCACATCACTGTCACCTGCTGGAGTTGGCAAGGCGCCTCCCAGTGGCCCTGTGCCCTTGTCTATTATGATCTTGAGCATTCTGGTGGTTCTAATCCTCACTGTCTTTGTGGCCTTCTGCCTGCTGGTCTTCGTGTTGAGACGTAACAAAAAGCCAGCAGGGAGACAGGAGGGACTTGGAAACCAGGAGTGTGGCTCCATGCCTCTCCAGATCAGGAGGCACAATCATAAATCAAACAAGAAGGATGACCTGGGTGGAGAGACCTTCATCCCACAGACCATAGAGCACATGAGCAAAGCTCACACCTGTGGAATAAGAGACTCAGAGTCAGGTTTCAAATTTATAGACTCAGAAAGACAGAAAATGATGTTGCGCAACAGCGCTGACAAAGATAATGACTCTCTATCCCTGGATGCTAGGAAGAGATTGAGCACCATCGATGAGCTGGATGAGTTCCTACCAGGACGAGACAACATGTTCCTCCACAACTACTTGGAGAGCAAAAAGGATTTCAACAGTATAGGGGTGAGTGGCTTTGAGATCCGTTACCCCGAGAAACCACATGACAAAAAAATGAAAAAATCATTGATAGGGGGCAACCACAGTAAGATAGTGATTGAGCAGCGTAAGAGTGATTATTATGAACTAAAGACAAAAATGGGGACCCCAGACTACCTTCAAGTACTAGAGGAACAGACAGCTCTCAGTAAATTCTAGAACTTCTACATCTGCCCTGTAATGACAAAAGTGCCTTATGACAAATCTTAATGACCAGTGGAATACCGGACACGTTTCATTATACAAAACCTAACGCCCTTAGAATGGGTGGCTGTGTTAAAATTACATACCATTATTGTTATGATGCCATTAAGAATTAAGAATCACATCAGTCAGTATAAACAGTTGTAGTTTGCTGCTATTGTTATGGGTTCAATCAAATTCCACAGAACTTCATTTTTTACCAAATGATTGGGTCATGAAACAGTGTTGAGTGTTCTTCATATTGACTCCTTTCATTGTTTTTGGTTGGAAGTATTTTTAGGAATCTTGGGATGACAAAATCAAATGGAGAGGAAGATTTGGAAGTTGGCTCATGCTTGAAAGTGGTGGAATACCCCAGACTGCCCTCTCTTGGATTATATTTTGACACTTTTGGGGGCCTTGAAACTGATGGATTTGATTGTAACGGAAGGTACTGGCAGCCAACATCCATACATTCTGGATTTTTCCAGTTATTACCTGTAAAGAGCCATTTGATATTGTTCTGCTGAAATGTGATTCTTCTTGAAGTGTTTGGCACATGACAGGACATTCATGAACTCAAGAGAAACTAAACAGCTGCTTGCCATGTAAGCGTGTCTGGATTTATTTTGTAAGTCAACATTATTTGTATTTGTGGGGCAGTTGTGTAAATTACAACAGTCAACAATTAAACTCAACAAACTCATCAAGATAATTAAATGGATTCAAGAAAAATATGAAAAAAAAACATTGACCACTGTCAGCTGTCAAATTCGTAGTTTAACTTCATATTTAATTTATTTTTCTATGCAGGATTATTTAAAGACTATTGGTACTATTTAACAGTTTCAAGAGACGTTTTGAATGCTAAGTGAGTCAGGCTCTTAGTTCGAGCTCTGAATATAAAATTCTGTTCTGACCTGAGTTACCTTCTCAATTTTTCTGGTGCCCTGATTGGCTGAGGCTTAGAGATGACGGTGATGTCATTCACGCTGTCATGTTGCACGAGGTGAGGCCTCATAGTGTATCGAGTCTAACAGTTTGCTTCTTCTTATATCCCAGAGCAACTTGTAAAAGGTTTCTTATTAACAATATGCAACCAAATAAGTGTGCATTACTGTGATATGATTCTGGTGTGTTCTAATGTGGATCAGGGGGATGAAGAACTAATGGGTTGTAATGTTTTAGGTCATTTATTGGATCTGGTGAGAGGATTGTGTTTTGGCGAAACGACTGTGAGATCTAACTCGCCTTATGAAAGGCTTCAGATTGGGTCAGAATCATATCACCTTTCATGTGCAATATTATTATAACTCTCAATCATGTTAGCTTGAAATCTTTATTTTGTTTGTCAGTTCAAGTTAATATAACAGAGCGAGCGTAATATTTTAAAGAAAAGGCTTAATTTCATTCAGTCTTTATTTTAAATATTAAGTTAATGATTGTTTAAAATAGAATGTACCATGAGAGATAAAATAAATACAATTTTATATCAGTCATGAGAAATCTGTATATTGGTTAATTTCATTGTACAATCCTGTTGAGCTCAAGTTATTAAAATCCAATCTAATTTGCTCTGTCTTTTATTCTGCCTTTCTTTTATTCTGTTTACACGAGTGTTTACCATGTTTTGTTTATCGGTCAAGTTGCTTTTAAAATAAAAGTCCCTGAATGCTCTTACAGACAATCTGGCAAAGTGTCTTATAGATTTTTAATCTGCTATAGAAGATAATTGGTCTCTTTTTCTGCTGTGTGGTTCTGGTTTTTGAAGGCTTTACCAGATGGAGTTTAATAAACGGATTAACTAAGATGCAGAGGGTTACTTGAGTAGAGCTGATAAGAGATTCGTAACTGTTGGGTGAATTGCTGCTGTGGTGTCTCTGTTGATGTTATGGTGAGGGTGGGTGGCCAGAGGAGGAGGAATAAAACGGCTTGTTTTTATTTGATGATGGCCGGATCTTGCTTCAGAGAGGCTGCTAATGACTCTTCTCAAACATGCTTCACCAGAAATGTGTAGCTCTTACACTGAGACGTAACGTGTGCCCTTCTTGTCTCTATGACAACATTTTTGCCAAATACATATGCAAAACATTATGCACACAAGACAAATTGTTGGGTTTTTTAGAAATTCCTTTGATGTTCTTAACAGTAAATGTGTATTTTGTGTCTGCATTGACATGTTAGCTTTCAGTAACTAAAAGGATTTTTTTTCCTTAAGTTGTTTTGTGTTTTGTTGTTATATATGCTGATTTAAATGTATCAAGTAGATATAACCAATATAAAAAGACACATTTGTATCGTTTGGCAATTGTTCTTTTTCCTGGTGTGTTATAATTAGCAATGGAGCATTTTGTGTGTGTGTTGCCAAACATTTTTAGATTACAATTAAGATGCCAAACTGTTTGAGATTTAGAGAGCTGATTATTGTGTGCTATTTCACACTTTTAAAAGGTTTATGCATCTGATCGTTGAGGTCAGACATTGTTTCATTGTTCCCTTATTTCTGCCTGTAATTTTGCTACCATTGACATTAGGACGTTTCTTGTTGGGCTGAGGTGTGTATTTGTATTGTTCATGTATAGCGTGTTCTGTGCCTTTAAGGAGTTTATTATAACTCATGCTGGTCTGCAGCACATATTGTAAGTGCACTGTAGTGTCTCAGGATAGTTTGCTTACGGTAAAGCTCCATTTACAAAGCCAAGCTGAAGGCGTTTGTATAACTTTGTTCTTTGTAATGTTTTCATGTAAACCAAGACTTCCTTGTGCTAATTAACGATTGCACTGAGCGTCTGCACACTTCAGAATTCGTGACTCATGCCAGATCACGTTTCCAAGACAACCACGCTTTTGACGTTGGCTATAGCTGCATTAAATGAGGCAGAGAGAAAAGTTATCGGTCCGTGGCTGAAACACAGGTGCTTCAGTTTTTCACAGTTCCTGCGAACAGCTACATCCTGCTAGTTTCCTTGTCACCTGTTTCTGCTCTATTTGACACAGAAGTGTTTAGCTGCAGTAACACGCACGATGCCGACGGCAAGACTGATTGTTCAGATCTTGTGCTTTTTCATTACAGTCACCAAAGATAAACCCAACAGACACTGATGTCTGCTTATCTGGAAATATTCAACCCTTTGCATCTCACAGTAAAGGTAAAATTCTCAACAATGAAAAATGTTGTACTATGTGCTCAACTGTCTGTGCATCCATATAATAAACATGAATTAACGTCAGGTCTGTCAAGCACTATAATGACATTAAAAATCACCATTCAGCTTATTATTTATATTATTGTGCTACATTACACACGTTCAGAATCTTTTCCATAGCAACTGTATGAGAAACGCATTGAAAAGTAAATTCATTTATATTTTTAACATCTGCCAATTGTAGTATCCGGTTGTGGAGTTTGTCTCACTGATTATAATAATCTAATTGGAGTTCACTGGATGAAAAGATCATTATTCTTGTTAATATTGTTATTAGAGAGCTACTTTTCTAATATTGTTTATATTAACAGTGTAGTTCACTGTTATTATGTGGAAAAACTGGCCAGTATGTTACTCAAAAATGCATTTTTAGAAGAGATGTTTTTTTAAGGTGAAACACAGGTGTGTCTGGGCTCACCTGACTGCTGTAGGTGTGTGTATTGCAATGGCTTGAGGAGATGCAGTATCCCTGAAGGTGAGCTGTATGTGGAGGACAGCTGCGGAGTAACGGCCGTTTTGGCTTGGCATCCTTTTCGGTTTGATTTGAAGCACTGAGCAATTCACTGCAGATTTACACAAAGAATTTTGGTGACGGGAACATCAGGGACGATACAAAAATGCTTTACGTCTCTCTTTCAGACGTGACAGAGACATGACAGTAACACAACAGCCGTGTTTCACGCGAGCTGGAGAGAGTGTTTCAGAGCTGCGACTGAAGTGTGTGTGAGAGAGTTTTAGAGGCTGTACTGTTATTAAATCCTGAGTCATAGGGATAAAAGAGGGAAAAAAAAACAGCTTTTTTATTTTAATAAACCAACCATGAATATCCTAAAAACGTCCTTGATCTTATTGTCATGAGTGCATGTTATTCTAAAAGAATTATTGTTTTCGTATTTTTTCATCAAAATATCATAAATTTCTACCTATGAAACTATTTTTTTTACTGCTGATGGAACAGGCGATACTTGGCAGAAAAAATAATAAAATTAACCAATAATATCAGCCTAAGATCAAATCCAATCCTATCCTGTGTTATGTCCTGATAAATATTAGATTTAATGCAAACATCAATGTACATGCAGAATGCATTGTGAATTCTATTTCATAATTGTCTTCAAAGAACTTCTGAAATATGAACCTTGTTTATTTAGTTTTACTTTTCTCAGTAATAAATAACTTCATACAAGAAACAAAATGTAGCGCAGAATGGAAAGAAGGAATCAGAAAGACAAAAATTACATTTGTTAAAATAATTGTTTTAATGCATTCCTCTTCAGTGTTTTATTAGCTTATTTTAAAGAACAAAACCTTTGTGCCTTTGTGAAAATGTTGACAGTTATTTAAACGAGTGTCCTGTCCCTGTTCTAGCCAGATTCCAATTATTTTTCCATCTACATGTTTATAAAGGGTATTCTGCTGTTTGCTGGTGTATACTCTTCCAGTGATTTCCCTGTGGAAGGACATTTATTCATCCATGCAATTCAGTCGGATCTCACGGTATAAGACAATGAAATATAGACACACAGGAATCGCAGGTTTCCTGCAGTGTGCCATTCTGTTTTGGGCTGATGTTACAAAGCCACAATTTCAGCTGGTTTTTGTTTGTCTGTTGTACACAAGGTTGTATAATCAGCCCCACATTAACTATTTATGTGCAAAGAAAATGCTTTTATTCCACTAAATTAAATCCAGATGTAAATAAATACAGAACAGACTGTTGGTAATGTCCAAACTCTTCAACACGCATAACTAGTGCACATATGACTAGCTATAGCTAGCATGGTTATGATTTAGCTGAACTTGAGCAAGATTGTGGTCATCATATAGGTCTTTTTAATAATTTTTCAATAATGTTCTTGTATTGTGATTATTAGATACGACTTTCTGGTAATAGCATAAGATTAATTTCCTTATTGAACCATTTAACACAAGTTTTCATTCAAACATTTAATTGCACAGTTTGAATCAAAGCATTGATTTAATCCAGACGGTAGTTAAACACTGAAATTCATCTGCCCTTGCTAAAAATGAAGAGAAGTCTTGGGCTGCAGTCTCTTGATAGCATCTGGTTCTGCTTGTCTTTCAAAACTCCATCTATTATTCACACGTGTATATCAGCTTATTTAATGTGTGTGCATCGTTTTCTACTAACTTCCTGTGAGTGTGGCATTGTGAAACACAAGCTGTCTCCTGATATTCACACAAGCATCTAGTTGCGCTTGTGTCTTCCTGACGCAGGTTGTTTGATGAAAGACGTTTTTTAGTGACACACTCATTTCTCAACATGCTTTTTATCAAATTGCTCAGCTAAATTTGACTGCATAATTACCATTACAAAAGTATTTTTCTAGATTACCAAACTGTGGAGAAAATTATAATTAAGTGTAATTATTAATAACAGTATATACAAATATTTGAATGGCTTTGCTTGGATTGGTTAGTTTAAAACAGTTTTGACCACCTGCGGCGAGTCGTCTGTTAGGTTTGTTTTGTACCGTGCAATTTATACATCAATCACTCATTTACTGAAAGTCACTTACAGTAAATGTAACTTGCACTGTACTTTGTTGTTGATGGATCACACTGATGAGGGCCGTTTGAAGGTGCAGGTCAGGTAGGAAAGCTCCCTAAGGCAATGACTGCACATTTTTTACTGTTTACAGGACACACTCGGGTCTGCAGAACACACCTGCATTGTGTTTTGTCACTGAAAGCTGCAAATAACTCAGCATGTTTTTCAGAGCCACGAGAGAGAAAGTGTGCATGTGTTCACCCATGACCATCTCAGTCCGTTTGACTTACAGCAGGAGCTGCCAGTGGATTTCCTCTCCCAGCTGATAAATGTGAGAGTTTCGGGACAGCTGTGTCTTCAGTTCAACGCTGAAAATAACTATAGCATTGCTGCGTGTTTGTTACAGAAAGCTAATATGTCAAAAACATGTCTAGGTCATGTTTCATCACAGCATCAATAGAAAAAACAATTATACTAAAGTAAAAATAAAATCTGTAGAACAATCAGGATTTTTTGCATTATTTTTAAGTTAATTAAACATGCAACTAGTATTTTGTATTTGTTTTCCTTTTACATTTTTACAGTAATAGAAATCAAATAATTGACAGTACGCATTATATACATTGAAATTATGTTTACATTTACTCATTTGGCAGACGCTTTTATCCAAAGTGACTTACAGTGAGTTCAAGGTGTACATTTTTATCAGTACTTGTGTTCCCTAGGATCGAACCCACAACCTTTGCGCTGCTAACGCAATGCTCTTCCAGTTGAGCCACAGGCTCTATTTTTCTTTTGCTACTGTAACGGTAACTTGATTTTCAAAGAGTGGCTGCAGTAACAGCACCGGTGTCCTCTGAATCATAAAGCGTTTGAGCAGAGGAACAGTGCAGTGCAGAATTTCTGTGTTATTAAAACCCTCGGCCGTTCTGACAGGCCTCTGTTTCTTTGGCTGTGAATTATAGTGAATTGGTTGCATAATCAACCCCACATTAATCATGAATGTCATTCCCCATGGCAACGCTTCTAAATAAATGAGCCCTTTTTTCCTCCTCCTCCCCACTCCTGAGATCGGCTGCATCTAATGTAGTTGTATTAATGACTTTCACTGACATTTAAAGCTATCAGTTTGAATGTGAGCACGGCTGGAAACTTTGATAGCTGCTGTTGACATGGAGTCTAGGGCTGTGAATCTTTAGATGCCTCAGGATTTGATTTTGATTCAGGAGTTTGATCTGATTCCAAAGCAATTGTCAGCGCATGCAATTCAGCAACAGTTAAAATTAAAGGGTTAAATTTGTTGCAAGTTAAGGTGAATTGTTGTCAAGTCGTGTGTAGATTCTGCATGAAGCTGTACTGAAGTGTGTCTACACCGTGAACCGTTCTTACAACGTAAAATTGTTAGCTGGGTGTATGTTCGTTTGTACAGTGTAGATACACATTACTATTGTATTACAGGGAACATTGTGATGAGGGAGACTCACTAAATGCACATTTACTAAATGTGTCTTTACACTGTTGGGTGTATCATTCTGTCCCCCATGAATTTAAACGGCAACCCTGGGTGTATCCGGTGATGTTTGGATGGTGTGTTTACAGATGAAACACAGGGAATAATGATGAATGCCATTAGAAGTGAGGCAGCGCTTCCATGCGTCCGAGGCCTGCAGCATGCATCGCGTGTTTATGTGCAGTAGTGACGTTATATCATGTGTTATATCTGCTCTGCATTGGACACATGCTGCAGTCGGCTTCTGTTTGCATATCATTATGTAATATATTTTACTCTGTGACATTAAAGTGGAAATGATGTAAATACTGCTTGTGCTGCCTCAAATACGTCATTAGTGTAATCAAGAGGAAAGTAAATGAATGAGTCACTCTTGAGGATTTGATAAACTATATGCCCACAGTCATAGAGCTGCTGATCCAACAGAACCAGATAGAGCCACAGAACTCGCAGAACTCTTTCCAAGAACACTGGCATACATTATGACACACTGTCCGGGTGTCGTGTTGTTTACAGGGGAAATGATCTTTCAGATGTTGAGCATAATGATGAGGTCATGCTAGGGGAGTTTGGAAAAAGAGAAATTAAAATTTTTCTTGCATCAAGCAAAACCATGAAGTTGACATAAAAATACCTCAAACTGTTTAGCTTTGAGAAGCTAACGCGTGCGTGACGTGTGCATATTTAATGTGCACTCATCTGATAAATGTCAACAACAAATGTTTCTTTTAAACGGCTCCTCATTACTGCAATAAGATGTAACTTTAATTTCTGTGGTTTTTATGAAAAATAGTAGCTTTAAGACATTTAGAAACTATAATAGTTGTATTGAAAATGAAGCAGAGTCCCTCATTACCCTTTTAAATGTGACATTTCCACCTTATGGCTACTGCAGTTAATGTTGCTATTAAAACGTACTGCGAATGTTTGTCTGGGAAGCATGAGTGATGTAGCTCCTGCTTTCTGATTGGTAGTTTCATTGTGTGGCCAGGCAGCCCTGTCCATGATTTAGCCTTTACAAAATACTAACACACAATGCAAACTGCCTGTTACTTTACAATAATAGCATATGAAACAGTACAAACTATGCACACTGCATACTTTAAATAATGGTATGCTATATTTTTATCACATGAGCTTATTACATTAGTCACATGACCTATGGATTGCTTTCCCTTATAATCCATATTTAAAAAAAAAAAAAGATTCCGTTTGAATAAAAAAAATGAACGACAACTCCAACTGGAAAAAACAACCATCCGATTTGAACATAAAATGAGACTGCATATTTTAAAGTTATTATTAAAGTACAACTTAATCATATTTTCTTTACAGAATCATTGTGTTTTGGATGTATTAATTAATAATGTTGTCTGTATAATAATAAATGTGCTGACTGGATAATCAGATTAACTGAATGATGTAGTTTTGGAAACATCAGCAGTCGGGCTGCAGTCCAGCCACTGAGCTACACGCGTCTTTCTCCAGATGTTCTGAACCTTGTTTCTACACTGCAGTAAAGAGTACATGACAATATTTTATTCAAACGTATTATCTGCTCTGACAATACACACATTACATCTAGATGCTCTTTCATATAACAGGCCATTTATAAAGTAAATTGTCATTTTTCTATAAATCTGTGTTTAATTTTAAAGCTGTACCCGGGCTTGTTGTTTACTTCAGATTTGTATTAAAGTGTCTTGTATTTAATATGCACTGTTGCATGTCTGCACTCCCCAACATTTTCTGCTTTGTTAACAGCATGTTTTACCGGGCCAGTCTCTTTACTTTCCTC
>JAZGTK010023184.1:0-10030 GCA_036877625.1 Ambastaia sidthimunki | reverse complement strand
TGACTAACCCTAAATGTGTATTTTGCGATGGGGAACGCCGGGACTTTGAAATAACAATGCTAAAAACAATGAGTCATAATGAAACCAAAAAAAAAACTCTTCAGTGAATGTAACACATTTTGATTATAGTTCAATGAATGGCGGGACTCTGAAACTCGCTGAATGATGAATCGATCTTTTTTCTCGTGTGGAAAAATTCTGCCTCTGTAGCCTCCTGGGATCAATGATGATGAATTATGCTGTAGCTCTAAAATGTACACGCTTGTAATGACTCATAATGAGCGTACTGTTGGCATAAAGTATAGAGCTGAAAGTTAGCTTTTGGTTCAGGCATCTGTTTGGGCGCAGCTGTGGCAGGCCTTTGAATGCAGTTGGAGTATCTCTCCTGTCTAGTCATTATCATTTGGGTCTTGCCGCAGGGGCGTGGAGAAGATTTGCAGTTCGTACCCTGAGAGAAGAACCGTAAAATCCCATTAAGCTGCCTGTGTTTCCCGAGACAAAACATTTTCCTAACTCCACGCTCTGCTCTGTTTAGACTCGGATCCTTGAAGTCTTCAGTATGATGTGTGAGACACGTACACACACGCCAACTGATGTAACTCGCTGTGAATTGAATGCTGTTTTAAAAAGAGCAGAAATTCAAACTCCTGAGCTGAGAAAACAAGACCTTTGAGTATTATGGGTTAATGTTGTGCTTTGTATTGGCTGTCTAAAGTAACGTTTTAATGAACTGTATTGTCTTCACCTTAGTGTCTTGAGCTCGGCCTCGTCCAGGCAGATGCCTCATATCTTGTTATATGAAAAGCTGTATTAAATTGCCTGTCTATTGACCTCAACCTTTCAGTCATGTTGAGAAAAGGTAGGCCAATTACATAGAAGTGAAGGGCTTTGCGTGGCATAAATAAACTGGCTTTATTATAAACTGAAATATTTACCTAAACAAAGTATTATTTTTTGTTTCCAGGCCTAGTGATCCCAGCTCACAATTTTAGGTTTTAAGAATATTTCTTTAACACTTCCAATAAGTTACAAAAGGTTAAAAAAGTTATTTTGAATATTCGAAAACTGTTCAAAACATTGTATTAACGTTATTGCCTGGTTTTAAGAACGTCATTCAAACATTTTTTTATTCTGTAATGTTTTTAAAAAGTTCCATTAACATTTTTGATATATGATGTATAACGTAACTAAACGTTCTTGTAATGTTACTGCAAGAACTTTTTTTGATAAATTTGAGAAAAATTTTACAGAATGTTAGCCAACAAATGTTAGCTGGAATAATTTATATAATTAGTGGAAATGTAGGGGGTTTGGAGGAGATAAGGAGCTGAGTTGTCTTAGCCAGCACTGTTAGCTTTGGACTGTACAGATTAGAAGAATAAATGAATTGTACATCAACCTTCCTGCCCCCTCTTTCCACTCAACACCCTCCAGCTCCTTTCCCAACTTCTTGGTCTTATCTTGGCCTGATACTTTTGTGCGTTCATCAGTTTTGAAGGCAAATCCGGTAGCAGCCTGGATTAGAAGCTAAAAGCCAGAAATACTGTTGTTATAATTGTGAGGGTGTTGAAAGAGTGTGAATTTCTCCCTCTGTAGAGATTCACAGTGAGTTTAAAACACGATCTGATACTCGCTACAATAGAAAACTGCTTTATCTGACATGCGCCTTTAAGAAAACAGGGTGAATGAGTTGAGATTTGTGAATGATATGTGACATCACCTGTGTTGCTTCATCATCAGGCAGAAGTGTTTGGTTTTCTTAAGAACCTGAAGATCAATCAGTCTACTTGAGAAACCTCTTTGATCTGCTGGTAAATTAGAGGTAATTGGGTCATTTAGCTGCTTTAGACCAAACTACTTTAATCTTTGATGAGCTTTTTTAATCTTGATCTGAAATTTACAAGCATGAAGGCTCTTAATGGTTTTCCAATATAGATAAGGAAAGCAGTTAGATCTGTTTTCTCCCCATGTACTGTGTCTTTTAGCGTATATTTATAACAAAAGATACAATATGACAGAATACAGATGTTTTGATACCGGCACATGATAAACTCTTCTATAAAACTCTTCAGTTAGAATAGATCTCATGGATATTTCTAGATATCTGTTGGTGCAACTATACACCAGGGATGAGGAGCTTATCCAACATTCCTTTCCCTCTGTGTTATCCAAGATATAAGCATTAAATTAAAAAAGCATTAAGGCAGTATGGAGTGTTGTCTGGGAATGCTGCTGGATGGAATGGGACAAGCAATGGATTCACTTCTGCTGTGGGTCAAGCTATAGTAGATATTAGAAGGTGTGAGTTGTTGAAATTTCTGTCATAATGTATTCACCCTCATGTTTCATTGTACGAAACAGCTTGGAATTTATGCAGTATATCTCCTTTTGTGTTCCATGTAAGAAAAAATGACGGTTTGGAAGGACGTGGGGAGTGACAGACACGAGTGCATAATGACAGGTATTATGCTCAAATTATCCATCATCTCATTTACAAACTCTCAAATCTGCACCTGAAGAACGGAAGCAATTTGCTCACCTTTTTAGAGCGAGCAAGCGTTCTGTGTCAAGTGCACTAGCTGGAACCATCATTTCTCATTGATAGAGTTCTCCTTGATGCTTATGGAAATGTAGGCAGGCACTGGACTTCAGGAGGCTGGTTGTGTATTCAGAAAGTGGACGACACAAGGTCAGAGGTGTGATGGGGGAGAAGACGTGGGTAATCAAAGCCAACAGTGTGACTTCTCTGTGTGTCAGGTGCAAATGAAGTGAGGATGAGCTCAGAATAAAATTCTCTCTTTCGAGGGCCACCTCGTTTCTTTCAGATAGATCACAGAAATATCAGCACTGCGTGTTTTTTGTAGCCGATGAAAGTGCATCGATCTTCCTTGAGGTGTTAGGAAATGTTTTAGTGAAATATTCACTAAAAGAATTCTGAAGTATCTAATCGTTCTCACACTGCAAGCAAGCACAAAGACAGGGTCAATGTAATTGAGGGACATTTTATTGTGGGCTTTTGTGGTAAAACCTCCCCTACTGACACTGGGTACTAAAGTAAACCTTCACCTACTGATAAATCTCAACACAAGCCCCCATGATGAGGAATTAGTATAATCAACCTTTTAATCTCTGTACAGATTCTAACATGATGGTGTTTTGTGGCCTCTGTCTTGTGATGCAATAACCCTTCAACACAGAGATAATGGCTGTGATTCTTAAACAAAGAGGCTTCAGGATGGCAGCAGACTCGCTATCTCAAGCAGATTAGCACGCTGTCATCGATCACAGTGTGACTTCATACATTATCTCAGCCAGCATCACTGATCCCACTCACAAACTTCACTGGATATGATGCGTGTTGCCACGGTGAGGCCTTGACAGCCACATAGACACCACTGCACTGCCTCAATCTCAGAGGATTACGGTGTTTACTGGAAGAGGAAAGTTTCCTGACCAAATGTGATGCTACTGGGGTAAAAAAATAATAGTTTCACAGATTTTTACCATATATTTTGACATTAAAGCTGAGCCTGGTAATTGTTTGGATTGGAGTAATGGATTGGAGTAATCTTTCCAAGGTTGACTTAACCAATGGTGTGAGTTTTGGGGCGGGACTCTCTGGTTGATTAATTGCCCAATGGTGCAAAGTCTATTTAAACACAGTTCGTTTTGCAATTCCACATACTTTAATGTTTTTTAGCATATTTATTTTTGTGTAAATCAGTATAGTCACGTCTACAAATTTTTCAAAATAGTCTGTTTCTAAGAGGTTTAAGGCCTTACTTTTAAAACAAAAATATTCTGACATTTTTGACGGCATTGTTAAACTTGCCATGAAAATGAGGTTTGAAAAAACGCCCAAAACTGTCAAAAAATTTTTACTTTATTGCCGCCTGCTTTCAGGCTCGTGTCTGTAGAATTCTGAACAGCCAGAGGAAACTGCCTTAGGTCAGCCTCCTTTCTTTTTAATGGTTTTGATAAAAGAATGTGTCATTTTCAGATATCTCACTGAAAAACTGAGAAACAATATTAACTGAGTGAGAAACTGGGCCCACACAGAGTCTGGAAAACTCTGTACAAAAAGCTCTCCAGATTTCCACAGAATTTGAACACCCATCATTCCGTTTTATACATCTCTCAAACCCCTTCATGTCCATAGAGACCAATCGTTTTCTAGCATTCTTAGTTCCATTTAACACATATTAGCATATTTAAATACATTTCTCTAAAACCAACACAGAAAAAATTGAAAAAGTCTGCAGAGTTCATCTGGGCATGGACACCTCATGTACGCAAAGTACAATGACTAGTGCAATTTCCAAAATATTACACCTAAAAATAGTTTGATAATGGTGGTTTAATATAAATGCACATATTTCAGCTGAAATTATCAGTTGAAACATAAAAGTCTGAAAACCAGACTGAACATCAGATTCTTTTGGGGTGAATCAGATTACATGGAGCCTGTAATACAAATGGTTATTCTGGTTTGTTTTATTTGTTTACAGAAGGTTGACGCTGTGGCAGGGCTTCAGAGCTGTAATTTTTTACACATATATAACCTTCTACATATATCTCAGGCTTCTTTTTCTGCCTGCTCACGCCTGGTAAAATGTGACCAGAGAATGGACGATCTGTGTGTGTAAACAGGCAGGTACTGAGTCTCAAGGCTTTCTTGTGTCACAAAATCATAACAAAGATAAATTGGCCCCCGTCAGTTGGTTCTGCTCAGGAAAACGGGGGAATTTGCAGACTAGAGATACATCCATCCCTTATAAATGCTGGGATAGTGAAGGTTAGCTTGAGTAAATGAAGATGTCCCATGGGATCGTTTGAATAGAGATGAATATGACATTCTAGAATGAGCTGGGCCATTACTCACAGTAATGCCTCCTGCAGAATCTCAGGGACATCCTGGTGGAGAGACACTATCACCAAATTTATGCTTCCAAATTTTGATGTATGTTGTTTGATGGACTCTGGGGACAAGGACATTTAGTGCCAATGCAGCACTGAAGTGGAAGCAAAAAATTGGAAATATTTGAAGTCAGGACTGTGTTGTGAAGTAGAGGAGGGTATTAATGAAACTTTAATACAGTCTGTCGGTCTAGTTTGAAATTTAAACCCTGGTGATGCTAATGTAAAGTGGAGACTTGTATCTTTGTTTTGTAATGATGACCAAATGAATGGACAATTTCGTTTTTATGACACAAATAATAGACAGAAAATATAGATTGAAATGTAAATTATTATAATATGTGACAAAAAGCTCTGCATGAAATTAGAAACATCAGTCTAGACCAGCTGTGTAGCAAATTGGTTGTCATGGGCAACAGCCAAATATACAGTCAGTCTAGCGGTCGTTACGCAAAATTATGTGCCTGCGGGACGCAACAATTGACCAATCAGAATCACGTATTCCAGAGACCCATGAAAAATTAGATATCCATTAGCATTAAGAGGGAAACAATTTTCTTTCATTATTGAATTAATAGCAGTTTGTAATAACTTGAGTTCGCAGTGACGTGAAGCCTCAGTGACTCACATCAACGCAGAAATGGCAGAGCAACTACATGTTAATTAATTTCACTTCTCGCAACAGCTTCTTGCCTCTAGACCCACACAGCTGTCTCTAAGCCTTTGCTGGGTTGTGGGTTAATACGAGAGATAATTGCTTCAAGCCAACGAGAGGGAATCTATTTACAAATCTGTGAGAAGAAATTAAAATCATTGGAAGGGGAAAATGGCTAAAGAAGGTGTAGCACCAGTCATACCCTCACAAATTTTTGTTCTGATCTCTGAATTAACAAACAGAAAATGGACCGCATTGTTCTGTATGTGGGCACAGAACAGCAGTTCATAAAATACTCTGCATAAAACTGGAAAACTGCATAGACATCAGAACTGAATCACTAAATTCAAGTACATGAAAAAGAAAATAAAAGTTGATTTGGTTGGAGATCATTTTTATTAACCAGGACGTAGCATATCTTTCTATTTAATGATACAGGGGTCACAGGGGTTTGTGAATGTATTGTGGATGCCCTCACACAACACTTTACAAGCTTTTTTTAATCCACCTGTAGTTCCAGTTAAAAAACAACCAGGGTGTTTTGAAGTTTAAAATGTCATCCAATCATTATTCCATTATTGAATTATTTCCTTAAAATTTCATTGTGTCATTGAATTATCTCCCTATAATTCCATTATTCCGTTGTTAGATTATTTTCTTTCTGTCATTATTTCCTACATTATAGAGACATTTTATCTTTAGTAGCTACTTTAGCCGTTTTTGACAGTCAGAGATTATTATAGATTCCACTGTATGTCTGTACACATCAGAGGTGGGAATAAAAGCACAATTGTTTTTATTTCAAGCTGTTCTTTTTCTGTTACACATCGAGTTAGTCTTACACAATCCCTCAAGTGTACTCCTCACAGCAGACAAAGAATAACACCTAGCAGATGTAATGATTCTTCTGTGGTGATGCCAAACTTAAAATTTGGCTGACACAAAATGCTTAAATAAAAATAACAAATATTTTGAGTAATTATTATTAGGGAAAACACAATCCTGTCCTTTGTCTTGCTCTTGTATCATTGTTGCTTGTTTGTTTTCAGAGTGACTCCATCGTTATTTCCATCAAGAACCTTGAAAATCCAATACGCTGGTTATCAAATCACATCACTCAAGGGCATCTGCCGGTCAGTGTATCTGGAGAATCGATCAGCTTATCGGTTCAGCTACTTTCATTTGCTTCAAGCTCAACACATCTCGACTTCCTTGGGCTTCACATTTGGACGCCCCACATGGGCCTTATCGCATGTTTCTGGTTTCATCTCACACTTTGAAATGTCACTGCTTCACTTTCTTTACGGTGTTTTCCAAAACTAATTCTGATTTGTATAAAAATTTGTGGTAGATTGATTTGGCTTATATAGGATCTGCTTGGCCAGCAGTTGGTAGTAAACAACAGACATAAACTCTTTTATACACTATATAACAGTTTTAAAATGCATTTATACTGCGGTTCTATAAATAAGAAGTTAATATAGCATGTAGTGCCTTTAAGACACAACATGCCCAGTTATTTGGTCTATTTTTTGCTCCACTAATGAAAATAGTTTAAAATGAAGCCAAAGCGGTATCAAGCGTGTTGCCAAGCAACGCCCAGACTGACAGCCTGTCTGGAACGCTGTGAACCCAGACAAGTGATAGTGACAATGAAGTATCCCGGTGCGGTTATGCTATTTATTCCATCAGTTCTCTCAGAATGCTGCTTGTCCAATCAGATTGGAGAACCGGAACTAGCTGTTGTATAATAAACATTAAACCACTGATTAAAAATTAAAATGCAGGACATAAAGAATATTATCCATCTTAAATACTCATGACAATTCTGTACGTTTACTCTATTACCCTTATCTATAGCTTTAGCTAATGTACAGAATCTATAAGGCTGCTAAAGTCCCTCCAGCCCGCCCTTATGCACAGATAAACATTTGTTTATAGGAAACAGGCATATGCAATCCAAGCAGATTATGCAGACATGAGAAAAACTTCCAGGCCCAGAGGCATAGAGCATTTCTCCAGCAATCTCTTTTCAAAAGGCTCGAATCAGAGGAGGGAACTCACACCCATGCATTTTTCATGCGCGTGTGCTAAAGTTCTGTACTTGAAGATGGCACTTCTTAGAACAGAGTGCCAGACACAATGAAAACACAGACCAGATGCACCTCCTGGCTGATTCAATTGAGCTTTGCTCTCTGTACCTCATTGCCTCAGCATGTGAAGTCTCTCAGCATCGCAAATGATAATAATTGTGCTTGAATCCGCAATATGAGATGATTTATGGGGGAGTTAAATATACATCAGGTCTGTTGCCTCTTCTCGACTGTGGGGTGTTTACTGTGAAATGAGCATCACTCTTATATTCTAAGGGTGGATTAAGCACCTTTTTCTTTGTTTGAATATAAAACCTGATTTATTTATTTTTTACTCAAACCGGTATTAAAACTAATGAAATCTCTCTCTCTCTCTCTCTCTCTCTCGCTCTCTGTTATGGCTGCCTGCGGACACAACTCAGCAGGTGAGTGAATTTTTACCTTAATTACAGATTCTTGTGATTTTTTTTCACACACGCTTTTTTAAGAGAATTTAAAGTACGCTTTTTATTTTGTGAATGTCAGAATGTGAGACTAACCTGTAATTCCAAGGTCAACATGATACATTTTCCACATTTATAATGCTGTTTGTACTTGGACATCTATACAGTAGTACGGTTTAGATATGCTATACATTGATTCTTTACCCGCCATTTGCTTTGAATTATGTTTTATAATTTTCAGAATTATAATTTTATGTATTTAAAGCAGGTGTGTATTTAATTGATGAATCTCAGTTTGTTCATTCATTAAAGTCAAAGCTAAGTTTGTAAATTTTAATTGAGACATTTGTGTATGTTATGGTGGTTAACTATTGAGTAACAGACAAGGAAAAACATGTTTTGTGGAAAAAACAGCAAAGCAGGAGGTAGCTCTCAAACATACATTTTATCTACATGACAAAAAAACATTTTAAAAAAAAACATTTTTTTTTAGTTTGGTAGCTTGTTTAGTTCCAGTACTGAAGTGTATTGTAACACATCAAGGGCAAAACTAATCAAATGTTTGCCACGAGGCCCTGAGCCTCAACATTCCTGGCCTGTTCCTTTCTGAAGAATCCCGTTTCATCCCCTCTATAAAATTACTTCCCTGAAACCGCAGATCACTGCCTCACCTTCAGCTGGCAGCTCCCGGCTAACACTGACAGCTGAGGACAGCTCTGCACATGCTACAACAATTTAATCTCCTAACTGGAAACTAAACTCCCCCCTGAACACACGCTCAACATGCTAGTGGCCGCTAACAGAAAGAGACTCATCGTGAAAAGAAAGGTTTTAGCCGGCGTGTCTGAATGCCTCACACGAGGTTCTGCTTTTGTCTGTCTGTCCTTGACAATCGATCTCTGTTTTTCACAGTTTTCTGTTCAAATACTATAGATAAAACTATGGGTTGTACAAATGTCAGCACCGAAATACACATACAGTAAGAAGGGTTTAGTAACAAAGAACATTCTCGGAACGTTGGCTATAAGTTCTTTCAAAGTTATCAGACCAAATTTTTGCCGTAACGTTAACAGATATTTTTAATAATATTTTTAATAACATAGATTTTTAATGTTATATATCTGTATCCAAAACATTATGCTTAAGTACTTATGAATCGTTTTAAAAACCCTACAAAATTAAAAAATGGTTGAATAATGTTCTTACAACTTGCAGTAATGTTAGTAGAACATCTAAGAAATTAAACGTTTTGAATGTTCCTAGAGCTTTCAAAATAACATTTTTTTAACAGAAACATTTCTGGAAACATTTTTACAACCTAAAATTGTAAGCTGGAAAAGTGTCAACTTCCTGTCAGTGTACAAGTAAAAATGATTGCCTAAAAGCTTTACAGATCAAAGCTAATCAAAATAACCAAATGGATTTGTAACAGTTTGTTTTCCTGAGACAAACCTTGAGATCACAGCATGTTAATCAAATTGTTGCTTTTTACAAAGACCTGAATGCGGCCACAAGAGTTATTTTTACAAGAGTGTATCAAACACATCGGTTTTGTGATTGAGCAAGTTTTCATCAAGAAATTTGTATCATTAACATCCAGCGTACAGCACACTGTGAAGATAATAGTTTATGATTTAAAAGTATCATCACAGTATGTTGTTTATTGGCTCTTAATGACTTGAAATTATGAAAATAGAACTCTTTCATTCAGAATGATCATTATTGTAATGAGCACTATATTTAAATCTATCACCTGTAAGAGTTTATCATATTACAGCAAATCTTTTGTGTAAAACTAGTAGAGTGCAATAGTCTCTGTATTTTATTGTTACTGCAGTTTAGTCCCTGTGAAAATAAGCTACATGCACACATAAGTGAGTGAGTGTGTGTGTGTGTGTGTGTGTGGGATGTGAGGGGGTGTG
>JAZGTK010023183.1:0-10030 GCA_036877625.1 Ambastaia sidthimunki | reverse complement strand
AACATTTTTTTATGTTTTTGTTGGTAATGGAAATGTTAGTGAAATGTTTTTACAATCTAAAGTTGTTAACTGGGGTGGTTTTGTATTAGTATAATCTTTTCAGATTAAAATGAGATCAGTCTACTTTTTTATGTAACTGACTTAGAAACTAATGACTAATTTGGAAGAAAAACAATTAGATGACTAACTTTTAAGACGTGTCTAACCAGTTTATGCAGCCACCCACTGAAGTTTAGTGCTTTCAGGCCAGTTTATTTAAAACAACTCAACTTGCACAGCACTTTGGTCATCTGTTGTTGTGTTTATTGGTACTTAATAAATACAAAAAAATGAAAAACTAAAAAAATGAATAGATTGGCAGGTCTTGGATCTGCTAAACTGCAGGTCAATAAGAACCATCCTAAGGTTCCTCAACCTAACGTTTGCAGGTTCTCATACAACAGCAGAAGAGCAGAGCTTTCTACCGCATTCAGGCCACAAGAATGATGATTGGTGCTGGAAACATCTTAAAGAAACATGCAGCTGATCAGGCCCGTAAGGTGGTCTACAGTAATGAGACACGAGAGCAGGAGGACGACCCTCACATCACACGAATAGAGTTTGAACCTGCCCTGTACCAGTGCTTCGAGAACTGTGGTTCCTTAAAACTGACCGTGCAGAGGCATGGAGGATACGCTGGGTGTACAGTGAAGGTGAGCTGTGAAACTATAAACTGTTCTACTGACAAATATGTATATGTCATATGTCAGTATATATGACATATATACAGTATTAATGGTAGATATATGCTATAGTTTTCTGTTGCTTTGTCACCGTACCACAACAAAGTTGTCAATTCCATTCCAGTTTTATGATTCTTCATGCAAATTTTAATACGACAGCAACACAATGCTACCAAACACACAAATTTATTTTATATTATTTAAAGCTGCATTCTGTTAAAAATGAGCAAAAACAAAAATCCTATAAACAGGAAGAAGAAGATCCGGCTACTGTATTGCATATCCAGGTACTGTAGATGGTGCAGCGTTTGTAGCTTGTTCTTACAGCCATTGTTTAGAATTTAAACTTGCCATATATATTAAGAAAATTACTCCAAGTACCCTGCAATTTTGTTTTCATAAAATATTCCATAAAATATAACGAAAATTCCTCCCTCATTTACTCACTCTTGTGTTTTTTCAAACTTGTATGACTTTGCTTCTGGGGAACACAAAGATGATATTTTGAAGAACGTTGATAACCCAATAACAAAACATTTTTTAAAATATATTTTTTGTGTCTCAGAGGAAAAAAGTCATATAAGATTGGAATGACATGAGGGTGAATAAATGATGGAAAATGTTTCATTTTTGCGGACTGTCATTTTCAGTTTTTATTTCTGCATGACAGGTTGACTACCGCACAGAAGATGGTACTGCCAACGCAGGTTCTGACTATGAATTTGCTGAAGGTACGTTGGTCTTCAAAGCAGGTGAGAACCTCAAAGAGCTAACCGTCGGCATTATTGATGATGACATCTTTGAGGAAGACGAATACTTCTATGTCCGCCTGAGCAACCCCCGCATAGTCGGGTGGGCTGACGGACATCCCATTGCTTTGGAAACCGGAGCTCCAGCCCCCATAGCAGCCCTTGGTGAAGCCCACACAGCTACCGTTACCATCTACGATGACGACCATGCTGGAATTTTCACATTCGAGAGTGAATCGGAGCGAGTTAGCGAAAGTATCGGAATCATGCAGGTGAAGGTCCAGAGGACATCTGGAGCACGTGGTCTGGTGGCAGTACCGTACCATACAGTGGATGGAACTGCTCATGGAGGAGAAGACTATGAAGAAGTGTCTGGAAAACTGGAGTTCCAGAACGATGAGACTATGTAAGACATTTCTGTCAATTTATTTATGTATTTATGTTTGTGATACAGAGGAAGAGATAAGAAATAACCCAGCTAACAATTTATGTTGTGGGAATATTTCCCTAACATTTAGTAACAAAAACATTTAAAATGTTATTTTGAAAGACGTTTAATTCTGTTTTTTTAAACGTTCCACTAACAACTTAGGAATAATGTTTATGATAAATGAAATGTAACGTTAAAAAAATTCTACTAATGTTACTGCAAGAATGTTTTTGATAATTTTGAGAGAACTTATAAACAATATTAGCCAACGTTCTTAGAATGTTTATTGTTAGCTGGGCTTTTCTGATTCTTGTCTATCAATGCTTTTGTTTAGCTATGTTTGTTCAAAATTGTTCATTGTTAAAATGACAGCTTTTAGGCTGGCAGAAAAGTTAGTTTTTTGTGTGTGTGGATTGTTTGGTCATGCATCTGTCTTGGCTGATTTCAAGGCAAAGAAAACTACATCTATACCTGCTACAAATTGCAATTTATTTAGAATATGTTTTTGTCAAACACTGTGTGATGATTTGAAGATATCAGACTTGTGTTCAGGTACAGAAGTCATAATTAGGGTTGATACTATTCACTGTTGGACAGTGAGCAGAGGCACAATTGGATTCCTCTGATCTAGACTGATATGGACCAGACTGGACCAGAAAATGACCAATTAGAAACCATGTGAAACCAGCTACCACCTTAATCTGGTTTTCAAGCAGGGTTTTAATCTCTTTCCTATCGTTTCTCTTTCTTTCTCCCATTGTTCCTCGTTTCTCCTCATCTGTGTGAACAGACGAGCTCTTTGAAAGCCAAATTGTTATGCACACTGCGATCCAGTCTAAACTTAATCTCTCCTGTTTGCTCTCTTTTTCTCAATTCTCTCTCCCTGTTTAATAACTTCCTAGCCTTCCGTTCAACCATCAGTACTCACTGAATTAATCTCTCTGAATATATTGCTTCTCATGCTTTGTATATTGCCACACTTCAGTCTGATATGAAATATAAATGCGCTGGGCTGTGTGTGAAAGGGGTTTGGGCAGGTTAATATTCGTTTGGCCCCTGTGGAGCTCTGCTGGGTCCAGGGCCTGGCACAGACGGAAAGACCAGAAGATGGGTAAAAGAGAGGCTGGACAGATTTAATGAAATGCTGTGAGGGTCAGCAGAGGCTATCGAATATATGAAGAGATGAGAAAAGACATCCCAGCTAACAATTTTAGGTTGTAATAACATTTCCTTAACATTTTCATGAAGTACCAAAATGTAGCAAATGCTATTTTGAAAGTTGTAAGAACACCCCTCCTAGGCTATAAGAACAAACTTTTTTTAATTCTGTAACATTTTTAAAGCGTTCCACTAATAACTTTTTGATACGACAACATTAAAAATGTTCGTCTGACGTTATTGCAAGAAAGTTTTTGATAACTCTGAAAAGAACTTTTAGAGAACATTGTTCTAAGATTGTTCCCTGTTAGCTGGGATAGAGTTCTAGAGCTTTTGTTTGTGTATGAACGTGTCTTTGCCTGTTACCGTAAGGCTTGTGATATATCGAGGACTGTGCCTCAGTGCAGCGGCTGTCTAATGTCCAGCTGATGTTTACTCAGTTTCAAGGTTAAATGAAAATGGAACAGCAGTTACTGAACAATACATACTATTTTTGTATTATTCGCACCATGCACACCACATTATTTGTATTATTAACATTGTTTTGGGAGGGATTTCACAGAAAATGTCCCTGTCTCTTTTTACACTGATTTATTGCTTGTGTGTCATGCAGGATTTATGAAGTGCAGAGAAACACTCTCACACACACACACACACACACACACACTCATCTGAGCTGTCTCTTCTTCACGCTGTCTCTTTGTATTATTCCTGCACTTTTCCACTCGATCTGTCTTTGTAACAGTATTTTCGGCTTCTGCTTTTGCGCACGTTCCATATTTCAGGCACCAAATTTCATTCTGTCCTTTGAATCTATTACATTGTCACCTTCAGATCTCTGTCTTCTTACTTATCTTTTATTTTTCATCGCTGGCAGTATTTCTAATGACTATATTAAACCCTTTTTAATTCCCTTTTCATACTACGTTCCCTCTCTTTACCTCACTTTCCTCTCTCTCTCTTCCTCTCTCTCTCTCGCTTGTCTGTTTTTTCTTTCTCTCTCCTCTTTTCTGTCTCTCTCTCTCTTGCTTTCTCTTTTCTACTCTTTTGTTCTATATCTTTTTCACTATCTTTTCTCTCTTTCTTACTCTTTTTTTTTCTCTCTTTCTCTTGTCTTTTTTCTTTCTCTCTTTCCCTCTCTCTCTCTCTCTCTCTGTCTTGCTTTTTCTTTTCTCAATTCCAAATTCAATTGCTGCTCTGAACGCTATACGGTGCTGCACAGTTAGAGGTCTGTGTGTTCTGGACAGTAAAGGTAAAAGTAGATCAGTGCTTCAGGATAGGCTGAATCCTGCTGGTCCAGACTGCTCAACAACCTGTTCACCATTCACTCTTTCAGCCAATACTCCAAGTGCAGGAATTCAAGTGCGCGCGCACACACACACACACACACAGTTTTGTGTTTATGTGTGTGTATGAATGAGAGAGAGAGAATGCTTTAGATGATACTATAAATAAAACTGTTAAATGTAACCTTTATATTGATAGGCACACTTTATTTAACTGCATAAAACACTGTTTAATTATTGTTTAAAGAGCATTCAAAGACATGCAAACACATGCAAAGTAATAGAATTTACAATTTTAAATTGTCAACGTGGCCACGAACCCCTTCCGTGTGTGTGTGTGTGTGTGTGTGTATTTTGTGGTGTATCTCTATTTAATGCTGCAGTACAGCCCTGTCCTCTGTATACCATGTCACTAATCTTGCCAGGGGTGTATCACACCCTAACCTCATGCTACCATAGGCTATCTATATGTAAAACCACATTATAGAAAAATACAGATGTCTGCTATATTCCCTTTAGTTGAGTTCTGAGGAGAGTTGTGATTTAGAAGCTATAATTGACTTAGCCTGAAGAAAATATTGCCAGTTTGTAATTTCAAGGCCTTGCAAGAGACTTTTACTGTACAGTAGCATAATAATAGGTATTAGGTAGGCATGGGTGTATGAATGATGGATACTAGCAGAGAAAGAGCGAAACAGTTTGACTTCTGCCTGCTTGGGGGTTTAGAAGATTTTAATGCGTCTTAATTAATTCAGTCTTAATTTAAATGTGTTATTCTATCAGTTCCGGCTTGCAGGCAAAAATGTGACGCTTGTTTCTGCCCTCGTTTGCATCTCTTGTCTATCCTGGGCTGTTAGGTAAAATGGCCACATGCGCAGACACACCTGCATACATGCAGAAACTCTCATCATGCGCATACACTAGAGTGTATTTAATTAGAGGGCAGATGTCCAATCGCAGAGAGACTGCAGGCCAACTGTCCCAGTCATGATTAGAACCTTCACAGCTGGCTCACTGCTCTCCCGGCCCCCAGGGGTCCCTGCTGAGGGCCTCTCTCACCGTGCATGACAGCACACAGAAGCCAGTACTTAATTAACAGCAAACGTTCTCAGAACATTTGCTAACATTCTCTAAAAGTTGAGTCAAAGTTATCAAAAAATGTTCTTGCAATAATGTTAGTAAAATGTTTTTAAGCAATAACGTTAATGCAACGTCTAAAAACTGGACAATTTGAATGTTCCAAAAACTTTCAAAATAGCATTTTTTCTTATTGGGAATGTTGGGGAAATGTTCTTACAACCTAAAATTGTTAGCTGGATAGAGCCCTGTGTTGCATTAGCTTTATGAGTGGAGCTGGCATAGGTTTGAAATATGTCTCTCTGCGGCTCAAACTACAATACATAAAGCCATGATTGGGCTGCTTAATTGAAATGCATCTAAATTAAAGTGCATAGCGGTTTGATGCATTGTACGAGAAGTATACTTTTAAGCGATGGAGACAAAAGGACCAGCCCTGTTGCCATAACGATGACTCCTGTGCCAATTTGTTAAGTGAAAGTAATAAGTAATCTGGTTTATGTTTTAAAGGAAACAGAGAAAATAGAATTAGATTTATAGACCAATAAAGGAAAGTGTACTTTCAATATGACAAGTTGCCAGTGTGAAGAGGTCTTTTTATTTCTTGTTTATTTTTTCACTCGTTTTTTTTATGCTTTGTTCATTATTGTTAAGTCATTTTGTAATTTAGGTTAGTCTCGAGACCACTCGTGGAATTTTACACGCTTTGATATCCGTTTCAATGCCACACATTAAATATTAGCATTTATATAAACAAAATCTGTGAACAAACTTGTACAATCAAGTATTCAAGTAAACATTCAGAGTTACAGAAAACAGAATTGAAGTCTAATGCACAGGTGTGAGATTTTGACCCTGTTTACGTTTACACAAGACAAACGTGACCGTGTTAATATTAATATTTTACCACCACAGGCATTAAACCAAGAAGTGCATTAACTCCATCTCTGCCTCCCTCTTCTCGTCTGTAATTATAAGATGGATTCGCCTGCACTGGTTAGCTATAAGCTCTGTCAGTGATCTATGGTGCAGTAGTAAGCATCCCAACTTCTGTTCCCTCTGCTCTTACTTTCTCTCTTTATTCTTTGTTCTTTCTTATTCATAGACTAAAGGCCTGTCAGCATTCTTGTACTCCAAGATAGCACAGCAGATCTTTGGTTATCAGGGTAATATTTCATTGCATGCTTAAAAAAGCTTTTAGCATTGTGCATAAATCACACCCATTAGAAATGCAGCCAATAAGGCGGCATTCTGTTTCCCAGAATGCTTAGCAGTAATGTTCCTTTGACACCTCTGCTCTTTTGGTTCAGTGTTATGTAATAACTTCTCGTATTTACTCTGTGAAGGTTTACCTGAGAGTTTCATCCTTATTATCTCTGATTTGGAATCTTGTTAGCTGGATTCATGTTTGCGTATTATTGAGCAGGATTTTAAATTACTCTTAATACCCAGTATACTTTGTGTTATGGACTGTATACAAATATAAAGTCTGTAACATTTTTATATATCATAGTTAAAGTGATTAATTTGACAGCTTTCATCCCAAGGCAGTTATAGTGCATTTAGGCTATGCATTTTATCTGTAAATACGTTCCCCGGGAATCCGTGCCAAAACTTTGCATCGCTTGTGCCCTAAAGGTAGATTAGGCAGTTTTGGAAAGGCAAGCAGGCTAGCAACAGCAAGCTACTTTGAAAGCACAAGATCCCACCAATCCCTATGGAGTGCTCTGCAAAACCACGCCTCCCCCAATAATGGGTGGAGGTATGCAAATACATAGTTTGACAAGTTTGGCAAGTAGGACATCCTGTCATTAAAATTGGATCAAATGAATTTGGACATTCAACATTTGGCAACTGTACTAGGGTCGACACCCCCAAAAGTCAATGTATATTTTGTGTGCTGCTTTGGTTGTTGTTTTTGCCCCTTTTCTGTTTGTCATTTAAATCCTCCACCGCTAAATTGGAGAAGGCTGAATTAGCTTTGCAGAGACAACAGGGTGCTGAGCCGTTTCCTGGCGATTAACTTAAAGTGACAGTGTTTGTTTGTGTGAGCTGCTCTGTGTTTAAAGCAGATGTCAGACTGGAAGAGACAGCGGACGTGAAGAGGTGAATTAATGAAAGACAACACCGAATGAAATAACAAGTGAAAGAAAAGAAGACGGTGTCTGCTGAATTGAAAAGTTGTGCTGGTCAAATAGATTTGGATGCAGAGAAAAGTCTATTTAAAAAAACAGACAAAATGTATTTGTTTTGGTCAGTCTAAAATAGAGAAAATGTTTCTGAGTAAACGTTAAAGGAATTCACCCAAAGTTCACCCAAAAATTACAGTTCTGCTATCGGTCAAAAATGTACGATATCTTCAGAGTGTGTAAGGAACAGATTGATGCAGTTTGAATATATAAAAGAGAGAATCTGATTTAACATTTAATTCACTTAGATTTTGATGTGAGATGTTGAAAAAAGAGAAACATGCTGGAAAAACAGCTGTTTGTGCCGAATGTTGGCTCCAGAATTTGGATTGTTTATAGATGTTGACAGACTAGCAGAGGTTGGCGCACTATCCCATCAACTTCAGCCAATCATGCGGTCACCTTCAACTTTAGCCAATCACACACTCACCTTCAACTTCAGCCAATCATGCTTCACCTTTAACTTCTCAAAAGTGCTAATGGTCCTCTGGGGCACGTGAGTGGTTAATGAGCGTTAACATGCATAGCAAGCTAAATATGTAATGAAGAAATGAAAAAAGAGCAGAAAGAGTGATTTGAGGATGTTAAAACATACATGAGAAGAAAAAAGAACAGGGGGATAATAGATGGTAAAAAAATGGGGTAGACAACTAATTTTGTCTGTGATAAAGATGGATAAACCAAATGAAATGCTTAAGAAGAGGGGGGTGTAATACTGTGGCAATATTAAGTCCTACGTGTATATTTTTCTGTGTGTTTGGAAAAGACAAGCTTTTTCAATTTCCGCATTGCATAGACCGAGATATTGAAAGAACCAGACCATCTGTACTCTGTGTGTGAGAGAAACGCTTGCAGATGTGATTATGAAGTTATCAGACCTGTTAGAGCTTTCACAGGTTAGACTTGACAGAAAGATCTGAGAAAGTAACAAGAGAGAGGGAGGATAAAAAATGCCGCAGCTTGTCACTTGGAGGAGATATCTGTTCTCAGTCTCCTTCTCTTTTCATCAAAAGTTCATGTTTTGACCAGCCATAATAGATTTTTTCAATTGTCAGGACATTAACTGAATCCGAAATGACATGAAATCATCGCCTTTGTCTCTGTGCTTATCAAACACTGGACCAGGTCCCAAAATATATATATGTAAGGTTGAAGTTTAAAAACTTTAACAGAACTTTTGGAGAAAATGTTCTGAGTGTTGAGTCTCAATGTTCCCTGTTAGCTGGATTGTGGTTAAAGAACTACAAGGTTTAACCTGCATTCAAACCCTCTTATTGAGCCTTTAAGGGTAGCACTTAATCTTAGGGTGCTACAAGGAAACTCTTACTATACTACAGTAGGTGTAATGTAAGTAGATTTAGATAAAACATCTGCTAAATGTCTAATTAGAAAATTGCAGCATTTAGTGAGTATTTCACTTCTTATTGTTTAGCCAGCCAATGTAGGAACATTTCCAAACAAACAGTTTGGAATGAGACTGTGTGGGTGTATCATTGTAGTAATTTCTCCAGCAATCCAAATTCCTTTATGCCGTCCAACAAATGACTGATGATCAGTGTTTACTGTGATAACTCTGTGATGTTTCTGCTCATGTTCCTCATGTTCCTCAGCCTCAGATTATCAGATGGAGTCTGTATGCAGGAGCATAATAAGGAGAAACAGTATGATGTAGATGTATGTCCTCATGACCCTTGGCAAAGAGTTCTACAGTCTCATTTGTCTGTTATGACAAGGGAGACCAAATACACTCGCTTAATAACAGTTGAGGTTTTCTGCCTTTTAGTTGGTAAATTCATTGTCCTGTGATGAGCATGTTACAGTTTTTTAATGACATGCAGAAAAACTAATTTTCTAAAACCACAACACAGGCTCTTCTGATCTTAAATCTTCTGAACTTAAATCAAACAAAACATCAAACTTCCATTATAAAATCAACTCTCAATCTATCCTCTATCTTCACATTCATCTTCATCCTTCTACACCATCATCATTCACTGACCACTTACACCGCAGGCATTTTTTCTAAATTAAATTTATGCATTTGACAGATGCTTTTATCCAAAGCGACTTACATTGCATTGTCAATCCGACCCACAACCTCTACCAACTGATGTTCTTCAGGAACACCTGATTGTTAGGAAACGTTTAGGGAACGATTAGAAAACGTTCCTCTATGTGCCCGAAAAGTCGCAATGCTAATTCCTGAATCAGAACATTTCAGACAAGCTGCTCATGCCACCCATGAGCTGCTCGTCATTGTTCTTTACTTAGAAAGCTGTTGTCTAGGGAGTGCCAGATCAAAACACATGCTTAGCAGCAGAAAACTATGACTGAACACCACACACCTGACCTTATTTGATCAATAGCTCCACCCAAGATATGTCAGCATTCATCATGAAGGAGGAAAACGTGTGTGTGT
>JAZGTK010023182.1:0-10030 GCA_036877625.1 Ambastaia sidthimunki | reverse complement strand
CAGTGGCTGGAGGGGAGAGATGGATGTATGGAATGATCCCTCAATTAAAAGGCTTTTCAATTAAAGTTATTTGAACTTTTTCAATGTTGAGGACTGCAAGTGCATGATAAAATCTCCCATACTGCAGGCCTTTCTGTAGAAAATTGAACCTGAGCATAGTGGCTAATTGAATCAGAAAGTAATAAGGTAGAAGGTGAAAAAAATGAGTTAAATGTGAGGGAGAGGAATTGGAAGCACCCAAGAGGAAATCTTCTAACCTTGAGCTTTCTTGTTTGGAGAAAAGTTTTGCAGGTCTTCAGAGAAAATAACCTTGGGGAAGGAGATGTTGTTAAAATACAAAACATTCACTGTTTAAAAGTTGATATTTGAAGCTATTTGACAGCTAGAATAAAGACTGACTTGTTATCAAGAAGCGTCTGAGGTAAACAGTTTTTAAAAACTTTGAATTTCAGTTAAAAGCAAACTGGAAAGTGAGCTGGGTTTGCATATAGCAGAATTTCTGTTTCCACTATGTTAAAGGATTATTCCTAATCAGCAGTTCTCCTTTTCTTTTAATCTTTCTCTCTGTGTTTTTCTTCCTCTCTATATAGATTTTCCTAAGCTGGAGGCAGTTTGTGACAGCAGTTTTTTTTGGCTAAAGCTCCTTTTTTATAGATGGATTTCCACAGTGCTCTGTGAATTTAGGCACCTTTGGACTGGAAAGGAAGACCTGGTGAGTCCATCTGTTTTGTATTCCAAACTCCATTTCCCACATCCAACATCCTTACTTATCCATTCATCCAAATAATTTGTTATGAATATTCATCTGTACTTACTGTTTATCCTCAGCCATGGCTGGACATCTTTTTCAGAATCCCTGTCTAACATTAAAGCCCCAAAAAGATGTTATTCTTTTAAGGGCATTTAAAATTTTTAATCAGTGTTTCTCTTTATCATCTATCTGGAGCCCACTGTGCTCATGCTGTTCTTTTTCAAACATCTGGGGTAGGCCACTGGTGGTTAGACATAAGTTCTCTCTGGGGAGGGGGCCAGGATAGGGCCACCAAGCTGGACTCTTGGTGGAGTACAATTTGCATCTGGAGCACATGTTCCACTGTAGGGTCTAATTTTTCAGCTCATCTCTATCTTCTTTCCCGAGGGACGTCTGTCTAAAGCTGTGGCAGCCTGCTTTGGTCTTCTGCCTGTGTTTCCCTGATACCAGCATGTGTGCTTATGATCGCTAAAAGTAATAAGCAAGCTGTGTTTTAGAATTAGATGTTTTAGTGTGGCTATAAGTATCTTAAAAGTAAATGTGATGATCGCTTGAAAGTTTGGTCATTTGAAAGACCATCTGGTATAATATTAAACGAATGCCTCATTATTTTTTTTATGAATTAACTTTAGGAAAATGGGAAAGAATCTGAAAACTTTTCAGAACAGTAGTGGGAGAACAAAATATATTTTTTTGTGGCACAACAACAAACTACAATAATGTCTCATGAATATATAAAATACATCTTTTTAAGTTTAGAGATGCCAAAGTGTCCTTTGGCTAAAAAAAACCAACCAAATAGACCAAAAATAGTTTATTTTGTGGTTTTATTTTTAAATAGTATTAAATTATTAAATAGTTTTATTTTGTGGTCTGTGCTGGTTTACTATTCAAGGAAAAGACTGTTCTGCTGCCCCCAAACTGCCCTATTTATTTTCTGATTTAGTCATTTTGCCCTCTTAAGATGACATTTTAAATGGCTTACATGCCTCCATAAAAGAATCGTAAAGGCAGAGACAATAAATACCTTATTTCATTTATTATCAAAAAGATAAAAGTGTGCAGCTACAATAATGGTAATAAAAATAATTTAAACCTGTTTACTCAATCGGAAAAAGCTGCTTGTGCCTTTTCAAAAAAGGACACATTTTTTTCAAAGCTTCTCCATTCAGGTTGCCTTAACCCCTTTTACCATAATAGGCTAAAATATTTTATATAAAACCTAGAGTCAATAATTCAAAGCTTCTTCCTGGGGATTTTAATAAAAGCATCATCTGTTGGATCTGAGGCTGTCTTGTTTTACTGACTTCACTCTAGTGGTGACACCATTTTATGTGCCCTTTTACCTGATATACAGCATATAAACTCCACAAAAACTGCTAAGATTGAATCTTACTGCCATTGGAGGAAAAGTTGTTACGTCTGCTAAATTGCTAAGGATAAAATTATTATGCTTTTTAAAACAAATGGTATTAAAAAATATGTGCTTTTACTGTAGAAGCTGTAAAACTCCATAGCTTATTTTCAGTTCAATTCGATTGTTTTATGTTTGTGTTTTCCAATGAACTAATAGTACATGAGATTAACGATACCAAGGTCACAGGTTTGCATCCCAGGGAACATGCAGACTGAAACAAGCACCTTGAATGCACTGTAAGTTGCTTTTACACTTACATTTATTGACTTTATCTGCAGTTTATCTTTTCTTCTGTACGTGCAGGTGTCAGAGTAATTGTTATCCTAAACAATTAGCCTAAACAAAAAGCCTGGTTGTAACTTCAACTGCTTTTGTCACACAATCTATTTGTGTGTTCATATGTATCTTCACTGAGTTTCTGCTAACACCCACAGAGCAATCGTGCTTTCAGGGGAGGTGGAGACAACAACCACATCTGTCCCTTTATAAATAATGCATCAGTATTTCTCTCTGTGTCTGTATGTGAAACTCCCTATGCCCTAAGTTGAAAATGTATCTAAAACAACCTCCCATTGCCGGTCACTGTTGGATGCTCTGTGTCTCTAAAATGGGGCAACTTCTCAATTGAGACTCATTCATTTCTTTCAGCTGGATCAATGTTGTGATCCTTTCATGGAAACAATGTCCATCTGCAGATGAAAGAAGTCCTCCATGAGGTTCTGTCTGCGTAAATGATGAATCAAGATTATTTTGAGGCACGTCCATTAATGACTAAGGCTCTGAAATGTGTTGTGCCGGGCTCCAGACTCAAAAATAGTCATTGTACTCACATGATATACATAAATGCTTAAAATGATTTGATATTTGAGAGTTTCTTAATGGTTTACACAATTTTTATACATAGCTAGTTTATTGACTTTTTATTGACTGTTTAGAAACTTTTGTTGCAGTCCATTAATATGGAATTTCTTTTGGAAAGGGTTTATTAGTGTTACTATATGTGGCCCAGTGTTGTATTGTAATTGTTATCTTGGGACTGCCTATTCATAAAGGACATCTTTGATGGTACCTTAGAATTTGGAAAAATTAGTCTGGATCTCTGGGCCACATGCAATACAAATCAAATCAAATCCAATGACAAAAGATATCTCTCTTTATCTCTTGTTCTGAGAACCACTTGAAAATGAAAAGACAGTGACAGAGGGTTTTTGTGGACCTATTGTTGTGACATTTGAGCTAGAGAGGTTCAGACAGATGAGGTGAAAAAGTCTGAGGGAAATAAATACCAGCAATTTATTGTATTACACTACACAGCCAACAAGACAGTTAGATTGGATGGTAGTTTATAGTAAATGCCAGCTGTCTGTGGAGCCTCATGTCTAAGCACAGCACACAAAGGCGTTTTTGAGATACTTTGTGATATTTGTGATTAATCGGTCGCCAAATATCATCTCCTGACATTGCTGACAAAACTATTTGTTCCCCCAACAGAACTAACACAGCTAACTGCAATAATGAAGTGCCAACATTGTAGCTGAATCAGGTGATGCAACGCCAGGTTGGAGCAAAACATTGTAGAACACAAGGTGGGACTTAAGATTCACAGCTCTGTATAATAGTAACACTTCCTAAAACATCCCACAACTGCTCACAGCAGCGCAAAGAAAGGGACCATCAGCATTTTTGCAAAACAAATAAAGATGAAAGAGAACAACATGTCCTCAGACTGCTTCTGCCTTTTTATGTGTGTTTATAGTAAAGTGGGTTAAAGCAGGTGGTGAAATGCATTTTTTGACTGTGATAAAATGAGATGTCAGAGGTTCAAAGTCACCACTTATTGTAATAGCACAGGCTGTAATGCTGTACAGGCAACAAGGGCGTGATTTCTGTGTGTGATTTCTGCGTCACTAGTTTTACCAACTTTGTGAATGGCTTAATTCTATTGTTGTCCTTCCATGTTTGGCTGAGACAGAAGAAAATATTTTTATTTGCCCTAGAATGGGGTGTCCAAACTCGGTCCTGGAGGGTCAGTGTGCTGCAAAGTTTAGATCCAACATGCCTCAACACACCCACCTGAAAGTTTCTAGTCTGTCTAGACCTAACTTAGCTGGTTCAGATATGTTTGAGTAGGGTTGGAGCTAAAACCGACCCTCCACAAGTCCTTCTCTACACCTTTTGTAGTATTTTTGTTGTGCAGGTTGTTTTGACCATCTAACATAGTTAAATAAAAAGGTATCATCTTAATTAAATATTGATGATGAACAGATACCCGCTCAAACAGGGAAGGATGTCTTGGATTTAGAGGTGCTTAGAGGATTTTCAGTACATTGCTGATTTCCCAGTCCCATTACATGCTTAAAATGTCTTGATGTATCTTGATGTCTTTAAACAGCACTTTTACATGTGATAAGACATTTGGGTATTAAACGATATTGGATATTAAACGATCAGGGATGCTGAACCTATCATGTAAGTGTAATATGCAGTTTGAGTAGTTTTTAAAACGTTAGTGTGTGATTGCTAGGGTGCACTGAGTGGATGTTGTTAATTGTTAATAATTTAGGTAAAAAAAGTCCACCTCTTTATTATTAGGCATGGACATTTTTGTCAGATTTTGATTAACTGATAGTTAGCTGATTAACTGAAAGGTTAAAAAGTGTAATTGCTGTTGTGGATGCCCTCTTCTCATAACAATGCTCTTGTTACACCTGTAAAGTTCCTGTAAGTCTAAGTAACTTTATTTTTTTAATCCACTAACTACAAATCAAAAGTTTGATTGCTCAGAAAAAAAAACATCACAGCTCCCCAAACCTTCAATATGCAGTACTATATAAAATGATGGAATTAAACTTTGTTTGCAAATCTTATGTTTATTTTTATTTTTTTTACCAATCTATTGTTTAGTTTTATGTGTTTCAGATATATTTAACATTGGTGTACATCAGAGGGAGGGTTTCTTGGTTACTATGACAACAAAAGGATGCCACACCTATAAGCGTTGTTATTATCAGTTATGTAGTGAGCCTGGCCATCAACCACACTGAGAACATAACTTGAAAAGGGTAAAATTTTTAACACTTTTTTCTTTAACCAATTAACACTGTCTGTGTCTTGATTGATTGCTGTTTGACTGGGTGTGCACCTTCCAGGCCACTGGGTACACTATATGCAAATTGTCTGTAATGGAATTGAATTTCATGATGATGTAACTGTTGACAGTTTATGAGAAGGACTTTTGCGTGCTCTTTTTACCATGTAGGGCAGTTAGTATTTGAGATTGGCAGTCTAATCCACGATTGGTTGCTCATACATAGATTGCGAGCCTCCCAAACTTACATGTTCTCACACAGTTCCTTTGAAAACGAGAAATGTTACGCAGGTGGTGGGAATAACTGGAAGCATATTTATTTATATTGTACATTTAAAACAACAGTATGTGACCAAAGTCCCTTCAAAAGTAGACAAGATAAAATAGTAATAGTTCACATGAACATCCAGACATCACATTAACGCCAGATGTTGCTGAGCGTTTACACTTAGTCTCTTTAATGATCAGCACAAGCATATTAATTGACCAATTGTAAATACGCTTTTTCTGTCATACTCTTTTATTAAATAACTGTGTGACCACATTTTGTGGGTTAGAGTTAATGGGAAGCATTTTAGTTTCCATACCCAAACAACTGCAAAGACATATCCACAAAAACAGTAGAGGAAATGGACACACTAACATCTAACATGATTAGTTTGATCCTATGGGAGATATTCACACGTTTTTCTCTAATTCATTTGCTCTCACTACTGTTACAAATATATCCCCCGTCCAAAAATATGGGCCACAAGTCTGCATTGTTAAAACTATTAGGCGTGTAACCTTTCTTCTGGATTAATCTCCAGTGTTCAGCTGTTTATTGTAAAAGCAAAAGACTAACAGAGATTAATTGCCTTTCTTTCTGCACAGCTGCAAACATGTGGGCACGTGTGTATGTTTGTGTGCTTTTGAGTCCTTGTGTGTGTGTTGTTAATTGTGCTGTTTCTGCACCACCCTCAGGCCAGTGTTCACCTTTGAGTTGTACCTGCAGTCTCAGAGAGTGTAGGTTTAGGAGCAGAGACCTCAGACACGCACAGAGATTGGATCAAGCCATCGCCAAGGTTCCACGTGCACTTACAAGAAATAGCGTGCAAAAAATAAATCCAAATAAAAAAGATTCATTGCAACTTTCCCTTTACAGGAGTTTACCACATATACAGGGATACGAGGATTACCATGTATACAGTTTCAGTGTTTAAATATGCAGGTTCCCGTCATAGTATTTGTACCTGTGTTCGTTGACTCCTGAAGGTCATTTCATTGTGTCTGTCACTGTTGTGTCTAGGTGTGTCATTTTTTATCCTCTGTTGAGTGGGAATGCTATTACTCCTTCAAAAAAGATCCATCACACTTGCCTCTCATCTTTCGCTTACACAAACATACACACACATTTCCATTTAAGTAAAGTGTGGAGGTGTCAATGTCTCAGCATGAGTGTTTGCGTATCGCTAAGAGCTCAGCTAGGGAATTTCAAAGAGTGTTTGTACTTCTAGCTGTATATGCTGGTTTAATTTAATGCAACTCCAGGGGTAGCTATAGTTTCTGTTTGCCAGAAAACACTAGAAACTTCTTAGTGTGATCTGCACAAGCCCCTGACTTTTAAATGTTCTCTCTCCTCTCCCACTCTTTTGCTCCATATAATATTTTCTCCATATAATATACGTCCCCACAAGTGAAGATGCTCTGCTGAGACAAGACAACAAGCTTATTGGCCTAGTTGTACTAAAGAGGGTCATGACCTTTATCATGAATGGTTTGCTCTGGTGGGCTCAAACCTCCACTCTGGAGATGGAGATGATGAGGGAGTGTTTTAACTCAAACGCCTGCAGGAGCTTAGTGAGGACAAACACAACCACACACACACTACCATCATACACTAATTATAGCCTTTAAAGAACTAGTTAATCCAAAAATAACAATTCACTCATGATTACAACTGCACTTTTTTCCAGAATTTTCAAAACTGTTCTCAATTTGTCCAATGAAAAGTAGGGGAATATTATCAGTGAATTCTTATAATAGTGAAGTCTGAAATTTCTGTGTGATTCTCTACCATAGCTGTCACATGACTTAAGAAGACTAAATATAGCATGCAAGTTGTACAAACTAGTTTTAAATTGGCCTTTACAATGATCTGTTGGAAAAAATCAGTCATGTCTTCAACTCTTACCACAGATTACATCAGTGATGTCTCAGTGTCTCAGTAATAGCTGGAGACACCTTAAGACTCATGGTCATTTAGTTATGTTCCATCAGAAATATTAGATAGAATCCACTGCTAGTATTTTCCTCATCATTTTTTTTTCCCAGCACACTCATGTTTGATTTTGTTCTGGGACTCGTCTGGGCACACGTCTCCACGTCTGGGGTAACTGTCTCCAAGGAAGACTTCTGTTGCCGATGATAATCGTGTCAGGATGTGTGATAGTTGACATGAGCTTGGCACCCATTGACCAGATTTGCAACATTTTCAATCAATTACGCTAGAACGAGGTGGGAAAAATCAATCAATCTTTTTTTCCCCCTAATCTGTTCAAGGCCAAAAAAAGGATCAAATCCAGAAAGCCAGAGTACTCAGGGTAGGATTAAGAGGGAGATGCCTCAACAGTTTGTGGAGCCCTGAAATGTGGTGTGGCACACTAATGAAGCATCTCAAAGTGCTTTAAGATCTCTATAGCGACAGAACATATGGGCCTCAAAGGGCTGGAACTCTGTAAAATTAGATTAGAAAGCAGACTTAGGCAGACCAGCAGTTCACAGTTTGGCTTCACTCATCCGCTTTTATTCGCTGCTACTACAAACACTGGAGCAATGTCAAATTCATCCATTTAGCAGAAAAAAGCATTGCATATAAGTGAAAACCAAGGATGCTTTCAAAACAGATACACACATTTTTTGCAACAAATGCATAATGGGCACCTCTGAATGTTTTCTGTAAACATCATGTGTAGAAAAATTCTAACTGCTGTTATATTTATGGAAATCAGAGCTGTCCGTGGTCCTGAAGCCATGTGACATCATGCTATGGAAATCTGCCTGACTGTTATTTAAGAGAGTTTTTCAGAAGAAGTGTTTTGTACAACTTTTTGGGCAAAATTACTTTCCTTAAACCCTAAGCTAAATTTTCTTTGGCCACAGCTGACAACAGGCTCAACCCTCCTTGAATGGTAAGGTTACTTGCTCACTATCTTTAATCTGATATCCACAAACAGAATGTCTGTTTATTTCTCTATACAAGTGGACTAAGAAGATATTTAACAGCTGTGTTATTGAAATCCAAATGTTAAATCCAGTAAGCACCACAATGCTGCTAAATTCAGTTCAGTTTTTAATTCCTCATTAAAAAATAAGCTAGTGTTACAGAGAGATTAAAAGGATGAAAAGATTTGATTTTGTTTTATACAACTCTGTATGCTTGTATGTTTTCAGTAATGGCTTTACTAAAGCTTGTGTACCCAATAACACTCCTTCCTTTTTTAACCTCACTTTCAATAACTTTGCTAAACAAATTCTGCCAGCCTTGAAAATGCCTAAAGTGCAGCAATTAAAATGGAAAGATCTGACAAATATTGAAAAGAACAATTTGTATAAATTATTAAAAAGATCATCTTTGACTCTTATGGTGTGTATACAGTTGTTTTGATGGCTACAGAGAGGTAACTTTTGTTGCTAAAGTTTTACTGTAGAAACTAATGACCAGAGACATTCAGCTTTCTGCTTCATGTGCTCCAGCTGGGAAATTTACAAAATACTAAAGCTTTCATCATTTGTTTTAGTTCATTTCTTTCTGCTTTTCTCTCTGTTTTAAATTGTTCTAGTGTGTCTAAGAGTTCTTGTTTCCTCATGTTGAGATAATATTCTTATGGATACTTCAGCAAAGGTTATTCCTGTTTATTTTCCAGCTGTGTCCATTCAGATTAAAGGTTATGAGAAAATTTAGGTCTTGCAAATGATTGAAAGTGAAGAGTACAATTTTCTTTACGTATACTTTGCAAATATATGATGCAACATTAAAAGCATGTGATGCTGTTGTACTGAACATCAGCACAGCTGTGATTCAGTCATGTCATCTACAGCTGTGCTAATATTTTGTGTGATGTTTCTTTTATTCATGTTCTATAAAGAGAAGGTTTTGCTGCAGAACTTAAATTCTGAGGACACATAAAAAATGTGCCTATTCTGTGTAGTTATTCTGTGTAGTTTTGCTAGCAACTGTTTTCGAGAAAGCAGAACAGCTGTTGTCAGGTAACACACATCCTGTTTAAAATGCCATAAACACAAAACAGTTCAAATGAGCACTGCTTCTGCCAAAACTGCTTTGAGCACTAGAAATGTTAAAAATAAATCTGTTTATTAAACTGTTTATTGAAGTAACCTTTTATAAACATGTTGACAAAAGTCACAGTGTGGTCTCTGACAGAGTTCTCTGTTAATTAGTAACAGGAAATGTGTGTGCATTATTTTTATTTATTTGTTAAAACTGTTTACATTCATGGTATAGGTAAGCAACACTTTGCATTGTGGCACTGTGCCATCCAATTAGCAGCCAGGACAGACAACATAGATCTCAGTAACCAGCAAATGGATAAAAATTATGTTTATTATGGATAGCTGCATAGCTTTCCTCAACCAATACACATTGCATGCTTATGGACAAAGTTTGAAGATTGAATATATTTCATGTGCCTAATTTTCTAAAATGAATTTAAATATTTTAAGGACAGTATATTGTGCAGTATGTGCTTTGAGGTAATCCTCCAGAGAGTGGTGA
>JAZGTK010023181.1:0-10031 GCA_036877625.1 Ambastaia sidthimunki | reverse complement strand
TTTTCCAGCCTGTTTTTCTCTTTTTAACACTGAAGACAATTGCACATTGACACACAATCCTGGGGGAATCAGAAGGTGAGACATTTATGTTTTTTTTGGGCTTGTTGCTTTTGTCACATTGACTTTGGCTTATAGACTAGTTTGAGTTTTTATATCTGTCAGAATTAAGGTTATTAAACACTAAACTTTATATTTTAATAAGCATCTATGTAATACTAATGACTCTATTAATTGAACGTCTACAAGAAACATTTGTAACTTTAAGTGAACTAGTGAAGACAAAAAAATGTTAGACAAACAGTTGCATCTAAAAACATGTTTTCAGTAGTACAAATAAATTTGAGCCTAAATAGTTTGAAAAAGAAACGTTCATGTCTGTTACTTGTCTACCCAGGTACACATCTCACACTACTGTATAGATTATTGTATAGGTTATTCCCAGAATTCTTCTGGGTCTGTTTAAGGATTCTGTTCCATTTCCCTATGGAGCCATTAGCAGCCCCTCTGGCTTCATTTACTGTGACTCTGGGTCAAGATGCATCTCAATGGTGTTTGATAAAGGATGGATTCCTCCCCTGGACTGTGTCTGTTAGATTCACTGTCCTCTCAAACCTACACAAACATAAAATCACCAGTGTTCATTAATTAAAGATACACAGAACACAGATCTATCCTCAATTGTTGTCATTTTGGCATTTTTATGGCAGTAATTTTGTGTTACTGCCAGTTTTATGTCTGTCCTATAGGTTATGCTTGTCTTGGGTTTAGATTTGTGGATTTCTGCAACTGGTCTGTCATTCTGTTCAAATTAGGCTTCAGTTGTGGACATTAGCATTCTGAGATGCTTTGGTAAATCAAAAACATTAACCTGATAAATGAATCTGGAGTCTGAAAATGATTTGTTTAGGCAATATTTCCTTTTCTTTTCATAAAACTGCTTAGAATAACAACCTACTTTTATGATTTATGTAATTACAGTAAATAATTATTTAAGTTAATTGTCATATTGTTTGTACTGTAATGTGTTACTGTAATAAGCAGGATTTGCTGTTTGGCTGACATCCATAAAAAAATAGATGTTTATAAAAGGCAGAGTAAAGGTGTTTAAATTCTGCACCACTAGCAGCAACAAATTAAATTACAAACATAATGACCAATACAAACATTAAACTCATCCTGGTCTGCCATTTGTCAAAGAAACAGAGTCACACCCCCTCATTGATTAAGTCAAGTATTACAATGTCTGGTTGGTCAGAAATGTTTTATTTAATTTAATTTAAACTTTTAATTTACACTTTTCCCCTCTATACATGATGTTTATGTTTCTATGTATTTCACTAGTTTTTACATATCAAATGTAAAAATCGTACTAATAATAGTCCTCTTAGCAGTTGTCATGTGCATGTTTGCTATGTATGTTTTCATGAACATTTATGTGTCGTTGTCTTTCTCTGTTTCTTAGGTCTTTCTGTTAACAGTTACCCAGAGATTGTTTCACGGATGGATGTACCAGTCATAAACAGTCAATAAACAGAGCCCTACATAACCCATTTAGATACAACACAGGACCTGATCTTCCTCCAAACACTGGACATGCTGTAAAACATAAGAACTCTTCATTTTCTGACAGCTGTTGTCTGGTTATATCTATACCATGAATGTAGATTTGATGTAGATGCTCAACATGGCTGAACAAAGAAGAATAAGAAAAGAAGGACAGAACCGGAAAGTTCTCAAAGCACCTCTCAAAGCTCTTAACTCCAGACTTTAAAAAATATAAGCTTTAAACTTTGCGTAGAGTGTATAAACTCATGCAAACTACAGCTGCATGTTTGTTAAATTAAAGCATGTTTGTTTGGCTTTTTCTCACTGTTTTTGTAATGATGTGAATGCAGGTATGCAAAAAATGACACCATATCCAAACACAGGCTGCTGCAACGCACAAGCTTTGGCTGCTGTTTTAGTCCAGCATCTTAGATTCGTAGATGTTGATGTTCGTACTGGTTGGGTTGATGCATTTTTTTCATGCAACGTTTTGGCAACACACTGTTCAGCTATTATTTTTGCAGTCGCTGTTTGGTTCAAGTAGTTTGTGTGTGTGTGGATTTATATTTGAAATATTTAGCATGTATTTTTGCATTTACAGCAGTTATGGCTGTCACATTCTTTTGAGCTTCAGTCATGGTGTCTGTGGGGTTGTTAGTCAGACCCTCGGATCAATAGAATATGTACAGGACAGCAGGGGACGAGTTAAAAAGCCATTAGTGCTTGTGAATTATGGAAATCCCCACCCAGAGCACCCTGGCCTGGAAGCCCCCCAGACTTTTAATTAGAGCACCAATGCATTGGTGAATGCTAATGTGGAATGTAGCATTGTGAGATGTTTGTTTTTAACAACAACCAATACAGGATATTTTAGTTTGGTTTGAGTTTTTGTTGGTTTGGTATTAGTTAATGATAATGCTTGCATATGATAGATTTCCCATGAAATTAAATTTGGGATTATAGTTTGTAGTCTACATCTGTTATTTTTGAGGCCTTCTATGTTCTGTTGTTCTCCTACAAGTGAACTAAATTAACTTTTAGAAGGCTATATACATTTTAAACCTAGGGTCCATATTTTTCCGTAAAATTGACCAATAACATTAATGACTCCTCTTGCTGGTGTATCAAAACTTTTATGTAATAAAGTCCTCTGTATAATGTCTCTTCAGCTAGTTCCACCTACTTCTGACTAGCAATAAAAAGAAGCAAATCATGGCCTGTTTTGAAATTAAGTCTGAAAGTATACCAATCCATGGCTCAGAACCAAACCATGTAGACCAGCTGAAAAGATGATGCTAATATATGAGATCTGAAAAAATCTCTTTACTGATTTAGTTAAAACTGCTGTAACTGTGATGTTTTGTTTATTCCTTATTATTGACCCAGCTGGGAATGTTTAACAGTTGAGCCACTGCATAGTTTGGTTTACATTAATGTTTCATTGGTCTTCAGAGTTAAATTCATTGGAATTCTTCAATGCTGTCGTAATCATTGTAAAATTCTCTGTGATTACTGGTTTCTAATTGCTTTGTGCATTATGTTCCGTTTGAAATTACTGTTGGTTTCATTTGTGAATACTGATAGGGTTACATAACTGTTCATATAAAAGCCTTGTTTGTCAATCAGATAAGTTGTGGAAATGTTAGTAAGGTCTTATTTTTAAGGCTTGTTTATTTGCAAATATTCAGAAATGGTTGATCAGATGACTGATGATTGATCAGACTCAGTTCAAAGTATTGACTGTCTCAGTTTTGTGGTGACCCTGTCTGTAAAAATCAAAGTTTGATGCGCCTAATCTCATAACTAGATTATGAGATTTATCTTGGATTTCACAGACAGTGTCACAAATTTGCCTTTAAATGTCCCCAAGTTTTTTTCCTCATAGACACTTAATTTATAAACTAAATCAGACTGCCTGTTATCCACAAGCAATTATATACAGGTATGATAATTTTGTCATTTCTTACCTCAACAAGAATTTATTGATGAAATCAATATAATCTGAGCACCACCACGCATAATTTACACATGAAGGTTAAATCGTACAGCCCATCTGTCAATAATAGACTTGTTGTAGTTGATTCATGGTATGGTCAACATAATTTACTGTTCTCTGGGGCATCCGTTTAAACTGTGGTTCAATAGAAGGCCATGGAGTTGGTATAGGAACAGCATTGGTGTAATATACAGTATGTGATTTTATAAACGAACAGAAACACTATGATATTTTTAGAGGTAATTTATGTGTCATTTAGAGCACTGTTGTTAGCAGTAAAATGTGTACGGTGTGTAACAGTATATGTTTGCCCTTGTTTTGAGGGGTTATTTTACTTTTACAATGATGTATGTAGAATATTAACAGGTTGTTCTAACAGCAGTTGTGAGAAATCAGTCACATTGCTTATTTTAATGTTATTAACGTTTTTAAAAGTTATTGCTACTTTCTTTGTCTTTGACTGTTTTTATTTCTTTTATTATATTTGACTTTGATATAAATTATCAAATAAATAAAGCATTGTTATAGAACAAGCCAGAACCAAAATAAACTGAGTAGTAATATGTTACAGTGTCAGTTTATCAGTGTCAATGAAACATTTATTCTAGCTATACTTCAGGTGAGGCTGAATGCTTGAATAGCATAAATGGTACAAACTCCATTACTGTATTTTCTACAGCATACATTCATCAACAGAAGTTTAAACTTGCAATATTATGCTTTTTGTTAATTTAAAAGCTATAATATCTTTAATATCTAAATAATTTAGGCCTAATGCATACATTATGATACGTTGTGACAGTGCTCCCAGACCAAGCAGTAAAGACATTTGAATGCAAGTATTAGAAGAAACTGAAACATTTGATGACTAAAACATTTTGTCTAACCTACAAACATGCTTCATCTGGTAAAATGTAAATAATTTGTAATAATATTCAACATGACTAAATCAACTTACAACAATTACACCAATGAAAGTCATTTTAAAGAGCAGGATCAAGTTTAAATAGATTAAGGTAACCATTGCAGGTTGACACTTATAGTGAATGAAACCATATTATCCAATACTGGAATTCTGTCTTGTGTTTTAAGGCTGTTTTCCTTCACTGTGAGGGTAAATCGAGCTTTGCAGTGATAAATGTGTTTACATACTGCTGTGTTTATTATAATAGGTGCTAGTGAAACAGATCCAGACTCTGATAGCTTCATGCTAGCTTATCACTATGTTTGCCCTAACAAATACTGTACGGTTTAATTGTTTAAAACATTAACGGCAGTGAGTATATCTAAATATACTGTGTACCTTAATATCTTAAATGTCGCATAAGGAATTGAAAGGCAAATGTTAAAATTTGCGTCACTGAGAACATCCAATGATGACTGTTTGGTCAGTTGTTTAACATTCATACGCATTAATTTAAAGACATTATCATATGCTACATGTGTTTTGCTACATGTATCTTTAATTGAATTATGTCCATGATAAATACAGATGTCCTACAACTATTGCATCACACACTTCACATGGCCCACCCACCATCTGGTCTCTCATTTAGGAAAAAAGCTCTCTTTTAAAAGAGCTTTAGATCGGGCTAATGTGTCCCTGTAGACCACTGATCTCAAAGGAGCCATTAGTTAAATAAGATAAATAAGATTTATCAAACTGACACTATAGCCACTTTATATTGAATACAGGTTGATTTGCTTTAAAATGATTGGAGTAGGTATTACATTCATTTGCAGTTTGGTGGCTTTTCACTAATAGTTCCTTCAACAGGTTAGACTAAGAAATTAACTTAGAAATGTAACAAAAAACATTTCACGTATGATCACATTTGATCATAAGCATGCAGAACAGCTTATGAACTAAAATGTAGATTTGGTTAAAATGATCTTTTTTTTTAAATAACAGGACAAATTTGACATTTAAATATAGTCATTTATTGTGCATTCATTATAATTCATTTACAGATCCATTATTTACGTCTTAGATGTTAACATCTGAGAGTATTTGTTGTTGTAATTTATTAATTATAATAATTTTGTTTGGGGGACGTCAATGTCAAAATAAACCCATGCTGTGTACTTCCACTAACAATCCGAGTCTGAAATCTACTTCATATGTGAACTAAAACGACAACAGAGGAAAACTGTTAGTTAGCCATTAAACACATTATATTTATTCTCTCTGTGATGTTTAGCTGATATGAGGATAACAGCTAACCTCATGTTGCACAGAACGTATACACACACGTTTGTCTTTCAACACTCGTGTTGTTGGAATTGTGCTATTATAAGTGTTAAAGATGCAAAAAGATCCATTATTGGACTACAGTGACATAAATAATATATTTTTTTAAAAAGCATTTCTACAAACTTATGAGCATTTGAATATAATAATTATGTGTACTGTACTTGTGAGCATTATTTTGAATGTTTTAGCACTGAAGAAAAAAGAACAGAGCTCGGTAACACTATCTATAAAGTCTTTATATTAAATGCAACATGTGTTTTTAAAGTGTATTTTAATGCATTATAATTTATTCATAATGCTTCTTGCAAAATAATTGTAACCACGGTTATAGTACATAATAATCGTTTATTCATGGTTACACCTTATACCTTAAAACAAGGTTAACATATCGTATATATTGTATTACACAATTACCATCAGTGTTATAATGTAGCATATAATACAAGCACGCATATAGTAGCCTATATACAGATTTCATAGAAAGTGTTACCGAAAACAGTTACATATTCTTGTGTATCTGTGCGCACAGTATATATGGTGTACATGGTCTGGATATTCTTCGGTTGTTGGTAAAATGTGTGTTTGTCTACAGAATTTACATTGTGTATCAGACATGATGGGGTCCCAGGCGCAGTACTGAAAAAGCTCTGCGGTGCTTGCGCAGTAGCTGTCGGATCTTCTCGTCGTCCGTGTCGGGGTCCAGTGGTTTGTTGTACTCCTCATCCTCCACCTCGTTTTCTGAAGCGTCCCCTCCGCTCTCGCTCCGCGAGGCCTGCGTGGAGCTGGGTTCTGACGCGCTCTTCTTGCGCCACTTTGTGCGCCTGTTTTGGAACCACACCTTTGAGAAATCAAATGATATTATGTGTTAAAATTAAAGTTAAAGTGCTAAATGCTTTTCCAGCTCATTAGAAATAATTAAAACAAATCACATTTGCAGAGGTTAATTAAACGTTTTGTTTGCAAGCAGAATCAAACATTCTGCATGTCTAATATTCCTGAATATTACATACAGTAACAGCGTCTTCACTCTGACATAGTTTATAAAACCTGATATAACAGTAAATAGTGGAATACAGTAGTAAGAGGCTCAGTAGGCGAAGCATTGCGTTAGCAGCGCAAAGGTTGTAGGTTCGAATTCCATAGAACACACGTACTAATAAGTTTTAGAGCTTGAATGCACTTTAAGTTGCTTTGAAAAAAATGCAATGTAAATGTAAAAAAAACCTGCTGAAAATGTAAACAAACGTGTTATCTTACTTTGACTTGCGACTCAGTCATGCCTAGTGTGTATGCCAGTCTGGCTCTCTCTGGTCCTGCCAGGTACTTGGTCTGCTCGAAAGTTTTCTCCAGCGCAAAGATCTGGTGTCCACTGAAAGTGGGTCTTGTGTGCTTCTTTTTTCCTGCAGCATCTGTATGATGCACATCTACTAAGAAAACAGATTTTTTTTCTGAATTTTGTATCAGCTGACACATTTTTATGTAACCTCAATAAAAAAAAGTTGTCTGTTGTTTTTGCTATATGTAACCTTGAAATGTAAAGGCTTTAATGAAGGCTTGTATTGGTTTTAATAAATCAGACAAATACAATTAAGAAAAAGAGCAGTGATTTTTTTCTAGGTTTACAAATATTTCATTTTATGTTAGCAACTTTTCATTTATAACCAACTAATGATAGGAGGAACGAAACAATTAAAATTCAGGTTAATGAAAAATAAATAACATTTTTATTTCTACAACAATTAACTAAAAGTTTTCATTTGTTATTTATATTTTTAGTTTTAATTATATAACTTTTTTTACTTAATTTTCATATTGTTTGCTAAAAACCTGTTATTCGAAAAATCACCCACAGCTATTTTAATTCATTCATATACAGTAACTAACTTAAATTAGATTTTACAAAATAGTACATTTATAGGCAAACAAGTATGGTGAATTGTAAACCATTAAAAATTAATAACATCACACATACTCAAATCATTATTGACAAACACATATAGAGAAACTTACTGTTTCCACACTGCTGTCTTCCTCCTCTCCACTCATACCCTCCGTCCACCCAGCAGCTGCTGCCCTTATTTTTCATACCTGGACATTCTATACTGGGTTTAGGGAAACTGCCCAGTCCAGATGAGGTATAATCTCGGTTATAATACACCCCTGGACTAGGCACAGTTGCTCCAAATCCGCCCATGGTGGGGTATCCTGATAACAGGGTTGGGGTTCCTGGGCCGCCTACCATGGATCGACTCAGAATGTCGCTGATGCCATGCGGAGTGCCAGCCTGCAGCTGGGCATTGATATTGGTTGGGCCAAGCTTGTAGAAGGTGTTGGGAATGGAGTACTGGCACATGGGGGCCTTGATATCTGAGGGGAACTGGTTCAAGCTGTTGTTAAAGAGGAAAGACCCTGAAATATTGGACTCCATGGAAACCAGTGTGCACGCCTCTACTGTGTCCAATGACAATGATTCCAGAGTGATTTCTTAGAAAGTTCCTGACATCAAGTAGTCCAAATCGTTAAGTCCTGTACTAATCCTGGTTTTATACAACCTGATAACCTTCTCTTGGATTTTATTTTTGTTGTGGAGTCTGTCCAGGGCTCTTAAAGTGCTTCAGTTCGTGCCGTGGTCCTCACATCACCCCGGGTTAGAAAGAAATGTCTCAAAGGTCACTAAAAATTGTATTCTTTGTACTTCCTCTTCTCAGTTCTTTACCTATTCCATAATGGGTGCTGAAACTCCAAAGTCAACACCAGCTATCAGGTCAACTTTATCCCAGTGCCACTCTCACTCTTACAAAAAAATGTCCCACGGCTGGTTCTCTGTTTGCAGGTCATAAATATGAGCTACCTTACTCTGGTGTGGCACTTTCTTGATAATTCTGATGGGCAGAATTTGAATGCTTTGCCTTGACTGGCTGAACACTCAGCGTGACTGACCTCCTGATTGGTCTGTTCACAGGAGGACATTCTTGGATTGGTTGACAATAGATTAATAGTTTTTTTAAAAGTCTGGCTGAGAATAAGTTGATTTTTGATGAGGTGTCTGGCTTGGCTGCAGAGAAGCAGCTAGACAGCGTAACACACCGAAATGGAATTTTTGTTATCTATATATAAATGTAATATCTATATATTATATCACATTACATTATAATTTACCTTCCTTCATTTTGATCACGGAGGAGGAAGAACATTTTATGTTTGGTAACAATGTGTGATAGATTTTTTTGGTTTTTCCATTTACTAAAATACATAACATCTCCTGTCTTTTAGCTCAATATACAAAAAGTCCAAAAAAACAAACAGATTATGCAGTTGAATAAAAGGTGCTATAGCATTTGTTTAAAGTCATATTGACAAAAAATGCATTAACTAAAATTGTCTTGATATTTTGAGCTTGTCTGAATCAGTGATCAGAGGCTGCACTGCATCCAGAGTGTGTTAACAACAGACCTTTAAAGTAAATTACAATTAAATGCCGAAGTCAGTATCTGATAGTGGTGCAGGACAATGTTAGTAGCTATTATATCATACAAAAACAGATTTTTGAAGGAACAATTTCAAAAACTTGTGGTGCAAGCCCAAAACTGCTTATGAAATTTTGTGACATAAATTGATGTACCAATATGTTACAGCATGTCTATGCTATGCAAATAATGTTTATCAGAACAGACTGGTCATATTTTTAAACTTGAAGGATGAATCAAAAAGAATACAGGACAATTCCCTGACAGACACGAAGTCAAAACCATGAGGGCTAAAAACAGCTGATTGTTTGACAGTGGTCTGGTAAAGTATCTGCATGTTACAAGGTATCACCCAACAAACCTGCTCAACTCAGCGAAAGGAAAATACAGATGCTAAATGCATACATATGCATCTTACAGGTAATAACAAACACATAATTGTTATGGGACATTTCTGTCTTGTTTCTCAGGCTGGTAAATATTAACAAAATAAATAATTGTACTGTTTTTGTGACTGATACAGTTACAATTTAGACACCAACTATATAACACTCTGTGAACTTTAAAACTCTTTGCTTTGAAAATTTATTAACACTTACAATACTTTTCAATAACATTAAAAAGCATTAAATAACATGAACTAACAATTTTTGTACAGGATTTATTTGTCTTTATTAATGTTAATTAATATCTGTACAATTGTTAATGGTTCATCCATCTTTGTTCATTGTGCATTACTACATTAAGACTAATACAATCAGTATAAGAA
>JAZGTK010023180.1:0-10031 GCA_036877625.1 Ambastaia sidthimunki | reverse complement strand
AATGCTGAAAATGCAACATAGTTGCATTGCATTACAAATTGTGTGCAGAATGCAACGGCATATAAAAATGAGCAGTGTGGTATGTGTGCGTTCCTCCATACATCTCTTTTTTAAGTTTTCTTTTGCTTTTTATCTCTTGCCTTTTCTTGGTCATTTTCTGCCCCTGTAATTTTATTCTTCCTAACAATGTAACATTTTTGTCTGTGTTCTTTCTACTCTATAACTCTCTATCCTTGTGTTCTTACTTTGCTTTCTCTTGCATTGCTCTCTCTCTCTCTCTCTCTCTCTCTCTCTCATGTGATTGGCAGGTGTAACTCCAGATGCCTTGTTGTGGTTGTAGAACTTACCTTCTGCATGATGGACGCCCTCCTCACCCCCCTTTCCAGCTTTGCTGTTTCTCGTCTCCTCTCTTCGACCGCCACCTTTCCTTCTCCTTCCTTCTCTGGGCATAAACAGGCTAAAACAAACCAAGTTTTTGGCCTTCATGTCAGAGCTCGACTTAATCTCACTTCTACCCTGCAGCACTCTTATAATAAACCTGATATTAATCTGTCAGTCTGTAACATGTTAATAGAGGAAACTTTCTGTCTTTCATTCACTCTAATTGTCTGTCTGTTAATCAGATATGTAAGATGCCACTATGTCTGTATGTCTATAATTAACCTCTTGTAGAGCTCTATCTCAGTCATCTCCTGTGTAAAGGTCTCAGTAAACAATCTCTGTTTTCCTGCTCTAGTACTGCAGTGGGAATATTCTTCATTTTTCTTTCTGCTTTTACTTGTTCTTTCTACCACTATGGCTGGAATTGTTTCAGTTATATTGTTTTAATATCTTAATACATTTAGGGTTAATGGAGGGGAGAGATCACAAATTTAATTTGACACAGATTAAAAGGTTGTTTGAGATAGAAGGGTTGTACGATTGTACACCTGGATGTCAGACAGTTTTTTTTATAATTTTATGCAACATTTTGTGCAACATTTTTAGCTTAATAAAACACAAGAAAACATGGGTTGTAAAAGTAGCTGTGACCTGGCACTGAATCTTTGCCCCTCACAGCGTTCCTGTCAAATTAAATATGGTGTGTGTAGCCTTGGTCTTTGCTGAACATTTATCATGTATTTTTCCTCATTCCAAGTTAAGCTTTTGTGGCCTGATGTCAGTTACTGCACAAAATTTTGACTTTTGACAAAAATTTTAACAAAAAATTGTCTGTGCTAATCAACATTATGCCACAAATGCTGTGGAAAAAGCTTGACTTAACATTGAACCTGGAACATTCCTTTAAACTGAGTAGGGCCTTTCTGTGTGGTTTGGTTCTCATTGGTTCCTCTCATTGAGTTTTCCCCTCAATGAATTCTAGCACTGGGAACCAGTGGGAACTATGGACTGTGTTTGATGTGTCTTAAAGTGAGCCCTGCAAAGTTGTCTCTGTCACTTCCTGTACAGTGCATCATTATGGCATGAATGTGTTGTTTAGCTTCTGTTTAAACCAAACCTTGCTCTCCACGCTTCACTTCACATTGGCCATTATTGTGGTGATCCCATTGTATATAGTAGAACATCTGGGAGGTAGAGAGTGGAGATGGACAGATGACAAGAAAGAGAAGGATGAGATGAATAGAAGCATGTCTGTAGAATCTGATTACCTTCTACTAACCTGTTCTCTGGTGTTTTGCTGCATCTTGTGTCTTTCATAACTTCTAATAAAACTGACTTTGTTCATCACAGCCTCTGCCAGTGTGCTCTTACTCATCTGTGTTTGAATGCATATGTGTGTTTTTAGTGAAATAGTGAAGCCTTGCATTGAAGATTTGTGTGTGTGTGTATATTAGATGTTATGGGTAATGGTTGTTGCTTTGAAATGAAGTGATGGTCATGGTATATCTGGGTCTGTGTGGCGGCATCTTCAAACATCTGCTTTCTTTCCTCTACACCTCCATGGCCTCCACCCCTCCTTGCTTTTTGGAGCCCCTGGATGAAATGCGGAGGTCAGGGGTCAGAGGTGAGGGGTCGCAGCAGAAGAGACTGCAGCAGAGCAGAGTGTGGTAACAGACACAAGACAAAATATAAGAGGCTGCAAAATATTAACACAGAAAAAAGGCTTCACAACAACCTCTTCACTCTGATGTGCTTAGACATAGAAAAAACACAGTTCTGAAATTACAGGGTTTTTTCATTAAAATGTAATAATTTGTATACATCGAAATTTAATGTTAAGTTTTATATTTAGATGAGTACTTACAAGTAGTTTCTCTTCTTTAGAAAGTAGACAACATGCTGTTAATTCATCTAGTTTTAGTTTGGGCTTAGGCTTGAGGTTTAAAAATGAAGTCCCAATAAGCAAAATTGTCTTATTTGATGAATAATTAAAGCGTTCATAATTTTTTTATAAATGACCTTATATCTAAAATATGTATATGATCAGGTAAGTGATTTGTGCTTGAGTGTGTTTAAGGATGAGCATGGACCGAATTATAATGGTTCTCTTCTTGACTAATTTAAATGATGCAAATTAGCAGGTGTGGCTAAAGGGTAGTCTTTCTGTTCACAGGATGGCTCAGGCTCTCTGAAGCGCAGTGGTTCCTTTAGTAAACTACGGGCTTCTATTCGACGCAGCAGTGAGAAACTGGTCCGCAAGCTAAAGGGAGGCGGTTTACGAGAAAGCGAACCTAAAAATCCCGGGTAACTATCACCACTTCTCTTTTTTCCAGAACAATTCCCCCCTTCCAACATTTAAGCCCTTCTCAATGTGGACTCAACACTGGGTAAACAAGCATGTGACTGTGGTCTCACTCCTCACACCTTTTCTAGAGACAACATATGCTGAAGTTTCAACATTAAAGGCTTTGGTTTGAAAAGGGAAAACTATAAGCTAGTTTAGAGTTGCTGTTAAACTCTACATTAAGTGAGCTTTTCAGGAGCAGGAATGAGCTTTGGTTCCACTTGGACCACAGGGAAAATCTTCACATAAGGACCAGGCCCCAAGATTGTTTTAGGGGCAATACAGTCAAAACACTGTAAATATTAAGGCTGAACTGCATTATCCTCAACACTGGATATTTTTAAAGCGCTTTCAGCTCTGTTGCCCTCCCAAAGAGAGAAACGGGTTGCGAGAATATTGATAAAAGTTTTATAGAATTATCTTTAATGGGAAGGTGCTTTATAATGTAGAGATGGGATTTTACACACCATGATGCCATTACAATGAGGAAAAAGTATGTTTAAACACTGTCAGTATATGCAACGTCTCTCTCTCCCTTTCCCTACCCTGTTTTAAGTGGATTAAGGGATTTGCTGGCTTGTTTATCTGGACTGTACTTTTTGCACATGTACAAATCTGCCTAACCCTGGATTTCATGAAGAATTACACATTAACATCTAACCAAGGGGTGACACTACAGCGTGTTACTCTGGGTTTCTTAAACAGGCTGGGACATCTGATTTGTCAGATGTGACTAACATTTTCTGACGGCTTTTATCCTGTACATTTTTATTTAATTTTATTTATTTCCTGCATTTTAACTTTATTTTCTGACATGTTATTTTTAATTTTTCACATTTTATCCCTTTTTGCTTGGTGACTTGTGTCTGCTTGGATGTGTGTTTTTTTTTATTTGAAAATGTTTATTTCTCTATGCTGTGCTGTACATTTAACTGAATAAACATTTCCATGCAAATTTAATATCTGCTGCATGCCTGTTTCTCCATTTTCTGTCTGGTTTCACTCAGTGTGTTATCCAACTCTCTCCTCATACTGTATTACCCTCCCTCTCCCCACAGAACAGTCTATTCTTAAGTTTGTCTTGTTATTGTTTTTGTTTTTAAACACTATAATTGCAACTCCTGTTTGGTGTTTGTTTAGTGTGTGTGTGTGATCTCATGCAACATTTGTTATGAAATTTATCTTTATTAGTATTATAGGAATAGTCCCAAAATAAACATTCTGTCATTATTCACTCCCCCAGTCTACAAATAGTTTTTTATTTATGTGGTATTTATTATTATTATTGGAACACTGTTTATTATTTGGATCCCTCCAAAGTTTTTGTAAGGCCTCAGTAGAGTTGGACTGTATGGACTACTTTTAGCGCTAGGCCTTTATGGTGTTTAAAGAAACCATAGTGTAGTTTGAAGTATGTAGTTTTAACTATGTAGCAGAGAGTAAATAGTGACAGAATTTATTTTTGGTAATTGGGCCGAAAGAACTTAGCAGTAGTGATATATTCAAACAGATATTTGTATGTAGAATTTTTTTTGATTATTTCTCTATAAATCAGGAGAAAAGTGTCACATAACTAAATGTACCATGACTAACATAATATGTTAGTATAATATGTAAACATGACAACACAATATGTCATCACATGTCCACATTGTAAGGTAACATCAACTTGGGTGAAAGTTGCATTAACACATTTTAACCCCATCCATTCCCATCCCACACACCCACCTCACCCTTCTCTGCCCCCACCGTGACCCCTCACCCCTGCCCTTTGACCTAACTGACGTGCTTGCATGTGGCTCTCTCGGAGGCAGTTTGAAGAGGGCCAGTTCTCTTGGAGTTCTCAACGTGCCGGATAAACCTGTGGGAGAACTTAAAGTAAGACAACATTCATCTCTCCTGGCAGCTCTTTTCTCAGTCTTTCATTCAATCTGTTCTTGTTGTCTGTCTTTCCATCTTGTATATTGTTTTTCTTTGTCGATGCCTTCTGCTGGTGAGTATACTGTGTGTTTTCTGGCCCATCTGTTTGGCACTTTAATGTCTTTCATTTTAAACTGACTCTCATCTGTTATCAATACACCCACAGCTCCATTCTTATCATTACCATATGAATGAATTGTATGCGTGTGATCTGACTTCAGCCACAGACTAACACACATCTGATTGTGTTTGTTAATGTCCTCAGTAACCTCTGATGATCTTAGATATGAAACAACCTCTAAGTGAATCAATGCAGTCTTTATATTTTAAACCAGAATTCTTTAACTGTAATTGCCAGACCACCTGTTAATGACGCAAAATGTTTTTTGTAAACACTTGAGTTTTTTAACTGAGTTATTTGGGTTTCAAGGGCTGTACAACATGACTGTAACTGATGTGTACTCGATTATAGGAATTATCTGATAAGCACTCGATTATAGTTTATAATTATACGATTATAGTTTGTTCATGTAGAGAATCTTGAAATAAGTTTGAATCACCTTTTCATCGAAATGAAAACTTACTGTTAGTGTAACAATCACAATAGTTTCACTGGATTTGTCAGCAACAAAATAAATTTGGTTCATAAAAAGGCTTTGCATTAGGTTTTGTGAGGGGGACTTTACCCTGAATGGTCTTACATTCTCTTCCTTTAAGACCTCTAGCGGTCCATTTATTGTCTTTTTTTCTTTTCACTCCTGACAGGAACGAAATAATCGTCTGAGGAAAGGGCGGGACCTGAGTTCCAGTCACACTGACCTGGCACATTGAAGGCCTGCTGTTGGACGTCTGATGAAGAGAGGTACTAAGAGGTCTCTAAGTTGGAGTGACAAGCAGTTCTACCCTAAACTGTTTTTTAACAAGACTACCTTCTCTGGAGGTTCCTTTTTGCTTTCAAATCTTTGTATATGTATTTAATGTCTCTGAAGCCTTTACAGCTAGCTTTAGAAATGAAAACAGAGTGTCAGAATATCATTGACCAAAACCAAAGTGCATAACAAAATTGAGATCGTCATGTTCTGCTAGCACAAAAAATAATTACAAAAAAATGAAATAGAAACTGTAATAATGCTGTTCAGGCATAAGTGGAGACCAGATACAGATTTTTAGCAGACTTGCTGCTTTTTTACATAATTTTTTCCTTTATGGGGTTTGGGGGTGTGAGGGGTTTTTCCTAACCATCAACTATGGGCTGTTTTTATGAAGGAAGGATTATAGTGACTTTTGTGACAGTTGTGCATCTTTTAATGTGTTTATAGACATTAAATTGTCTCTTAATATTCTGCCACTGACGACCTACATGATGTTGATATTATGAGTAACAAGGACCATGATGCTTCTGTACTTAATTCCCTTCATCAAAAAAGCGGCACCGATATTTATGAAGGTTAATGTTTACATGAGCAATGAAACAGTGATGCGTATTTTCTTTTACTTACCGTTTTTTACTTAAGTGGGAGGGGCCTGGCCTTATTTATCCTGTCTAATATATACAAGATACAGGAAACCCCTTCCTCAAAGTAAAAGAAACTGATTTAAAATGGTTTATGCTGTCAGAAGGTCAACATGTGTCTGAGATGTTAAGAATGTGGATGAATACTTTCTCAGGACTGAAAGAGCAGATTTGGTATGCAAAGTAACAATGCACTTTGAATAATTTCAAATCCATTGCCCGTTACAAGAAATCAAATTGTTTACCTCAGTTTCAGAAGCTGCATTTGGTGGATAGATGCTCTCAATTGTTTCAAATGTTTTAATGGACTAGATCTTATATTCATTGAATATATAGAATATTCATTGATCAAACCTATAAACTTTTATCACAAAATCTAATAGTGAATTAAAAAAGGTTTTGTCTTTTAGTCATCTCATGGACGTACTGCTACTCCAGATTACACTGGAATATAAATTCTATCCCCAGATGTTTCACTACATCACCTGTTTCAAAATAAGTGTGTTGCGAGTGGCTTTACTAATTACGAGTGTGTGACAGAACAAATCTAACTTTTAGGTAAAAGGTTGCTCAGAACGTCACCAAGTGGATTTTACTTTTAAAAATTGTGGTCAAAGTTAGAAGCTCAATATGTATCGGTGTATGATCATATAAAATGTATGCTAGTATATTGCACTGCTGCTGCACTGTGGTCTTTGAGTAGCCTTCTACTGTTACATATTTCAGCTCTATGGCCTTGTAACTTGTAATAACCTTTTTATGGGTGTAAGAAATTATATAACTAGATAATGGATTTATCTGTCATTCATTCAACTATTTTCTTTTTGAAATACATGTTAATTATCTGTATTGTGACAACATGCACACAATAGGGTTGCTGCTCGGTGTTGGTTGGTGTTATTCTTGCATGTAATGTGTTACTGACAAAAGCTGGATATTCTGCTTGTGTGTTTCTGTATACTCCAAATATATAATGTACGTTCTTGTACATTCAATATCCAGGTGTTTTGTGCCACTAATATGAGCTTTGCTAGTCATATGCTTGCGGGACTAAATGTGCCCTTCACATGTTCTAATCGGACTGTTTAAGGATATTCTCAATATTCTACTTAATGGCTGTTGATCAGTTTGTGTTAAATTGGGTAGGTATCATTGCTTTTGTTTTTGTTACACAGGGTTATTGATGTGGCATCCTCTGCCTAAGTTCACAGGTTTTTAAAGCTCAGTTCATATGTAATTACAGTGCAAGTTATTTTTAAATACAACATGTTACCCTAAAGTGCAAGATATGATTCAGATAGGGTCCAATTAACTTACCATAAAGCAATATATCACCAAAAATGTAACATTAAGGAAAATAGCTTGTGATAAAATGTATAATGAATGTATGCAATATTACAGCAAGGAGTTTTGTGACCTATATGATGTAACCCTGAGATATTTATTACCATTTTGGTTCAGTTTATGGTGTTGCATTTCTACTGTCTGTCTGTGTTCTGTCTTGTATCATTTGTTCATTAATTGTTTGTATACAGTATATTCTAAAATTCGCACTGGACTCATGTACTCCCTGTTCTCAGGCTGCCCGCTGTGCTGGCTGAACTGCATATTTGTGGTGATGTGTTTGGCTTTATGAATATTGTACGGTTTAATGTACATACTTGAATAAAGACAAGCGTACTCTATACTTCTGTTTAATATCTGGATTCTGGTTCCCCCTGTTGGACAGTTTAGCACGTTTCTTTCTGTCATTTATATAGCGGTATTAGATTATTTTTGTAGTTAAGATACAAATGACGGATAATGATAAAATGGTTTATTGACTGTTAGTTTTGTAATCATGTGAAACGCAGCAGGGGAAGAGAAAATTGCATTTTATTGTGGCGTTGATCTTTTAACTCTCTGCGCCGGCGCGACCAGCTCACTTTCTTTTAAGATCAGTGCAAAAGACACTAAAAATGCTCTGTCGATTTTGGTCACACAGATAAGTGATGCATATCATTCAAAACTATTAAGTGTCTACTTTTATTGTTTTACACTCACGATAAAAACAAAATATTGTGCTTTTTACAAAATTAAAACTTTCTCTGCCTTCTCTGTCTCAGTGGAGTACATTCTGAAACACATTTGAAAATGAACTGTAACTTTGCGAATACTTGTCACACAAACACGAGACACATCTGCAGAAAGCTTAGAATGTCTATTTAAAATCTTTGTAAACAAATATTCTCAGTTTATGTAATCCGTATGAAACCAATGAGAAGTACAATCTTTCCAGTCTCACTTCAGTGAGGAAGAATTCGCATTTTCCTCTGAGGAAGATTGCAACTCGGATGAATAACAGTTGCATTTTGAGCAGCGAATTGCTGCTGAGGATATAAACTCTGACGAGTAAGTGCTATATGTATATGCTCAAGTTAGAGATTTTTGCAAAAATGTTAAATGTTTTTTAACACTCACTAAATAAATGTGTACGTTATGTATTTCGCTCCGTTTTGGTAAGCTTTCATGCTAAATATATCTACTCTGAAATATATCTACTCTAATCTGTGTTTATAATGTATTTCACTCAGTCTGGGGTAGTTTTAGCTATAACACTGCTTAATCCACGCAGTTGTGTTTACAAATATCTGTAAATGTTCTGCTAAAATATGGGTTGATGGCGTTCATGAATGTCTCAGGTGTGAATGTTTGAAATAATACGCACGGCCTATAGCCCGTCAACAGATATTTGTCCGTCCTATATGGGCCATTGACAGATATAAATACACGAGTGACCATCATTACCCCATTGGTTTACTTTGGACAATGTATGCTACCAGGGTTTTTTTATCTTTTTTTTTTAGATATGTGGTTTTGCGCTCGCCTTCAACAGCACCTCGCACAGGGACACGCAGGTGTCGTTCAGTTTTCAGTGCGATCGAGAATCATACCGAGTAAGTGCACAGACGTAATATTTTACTGATGTAATTGTATTTACATTGTCATAATATTAAAGTATATGTACTTGTATGACGTTACAAAAACTATTGTCTTTGTTATACATGGCCATTAGTGATTGATAACAATAGTCTTAATACATAAAAATAAATATAGTTTATTTTATTTTGTTATCAGCATTTGTAAGAGCGCAGATGTAATTATTGATGTTATTATGTTTACATGGTCATAATGCTCACCCTTGTTTAACCAATTTGCCAATGAAAATTTCCAAGCACCTATTGCAGAGAGCCAAAGCAAAAAAGCAAGCAGTCTACAGGCAGTCCACTCTGACATGGAATACAGAAATTGATGCTGATATGATCAGGGGAAAGGGCAGCTTGATCTATCATATAAGTCGGTCTTATAATGCAGATAGCTACAGGTGCATTCTGGGCATTTTGAAGCTGTGAGGAACCGTAAAAATTGAAACAAGCTATATGTAAATCTACTAAAATATGTAATAATTAAATAAACAGCTAAATATGGCAATCTAATACCTGTCCGATGTTTATTATTGATGTCATAACATGTCTAACTCACTTTAAAGTTCATTCCCTGTTTTCAAGACTAACTGACATGGGGTATTTATGAAACTAATGTATTGCACATCATGCTGTGATTTTAAAAACAAACACAGTTTAGCCTTTTGCTTATTTGAAATTGTTCTTTTCTATGGTCTGAACAACAGCAACAATACAAGCAAAATTTAAAAACACATTGCATTGATCAGGCAAATACTGGAGAAAACTATAGACACACACCAGTAATGTTAACCAGAGTCTTGAAGTGCAGTGAAGATATTTCAAAATGACACTGTTCTTTGGTTAGATGGAGATGTTTTCTTTCATCAGTGCTACACAAATGTTTTCATCCAATGTTTAAATACAAGTT
>JAZGTK010023179.1:0-10031 GCA_036877625.1 Ambastaia sidthimunki | reverse complement strand
AAAAACTGGACAAAATGTAAAAAAATACAATACTCGAGTGAACTACAATCCCACAAGGCATTGCAATAGCCACTGCAATAAAAAATACAAAACTTAATTTGAAGTTTTGTAGCGTATTGTGTCAAAGCATATTGTGCCTGGCTGTTATAAGTGTATTGCCAATGCATAATATATTGTTTGATGTGCAATCAAAATGTAGAACTATGTAAATGTTGACTTTTCTGCTAGCAGAATATCAGTGAACATATTGACAAGTGTTGGGGTTCATTATACGTTTATATTATTTTATTAATGAATTTAAATGATGATCATCTGACTGTTAGATTGGCATCATCAAACATTGTTCTTTTCTTCGCTTCTCCCCAAAGATGTACAGTTATCTTTGCAACAGCTATATCACGAAATTAGTAGCAAAAGTCAAGATACAAAGATTTGAGTGATTGCAGTGACTGATTTGAGCTGAATTATTTGCACAATTGTCACTATTTAGACTACCTCAGATGTTGTATTTTCACATCGGTGCTATAAGTTTTAGCATACAAGCTCTTGAGTTTTGTTGCTTTGTTACCTTCTTACCACATGCCATCAACAAGAAAGAGCTCAGAGGTTGATATGTGTTTAAATGTTCATAAGGTATCTAAAAGTGACTGAGATTTAACTTTCTAGAAGATCTCAACTTGAATGTCTTAGGGAATGAAGGGATGATGAGCCCTCTTAGTTTCTTTGTATATGCCAAGGAATGAAGGATGATTATTTAAATGCTAATGTCCTTAGTTATTAAACAAAGTAAATGAAAGAGGACCTTCCTTGTTAATGGAAATACGGAACACAATGACAAATCTTATCAAAAGTAAGTGAATAGGAAGAATCCCTGAGGCTATCATACAATCTGCTGCTATCAGAAATATATTTTAATCATTGCTGTGGTGAAGAAACAGTCTAAGGACTTGGGCATCGTTATTTTATAAAGTGTAAAGGCCTGTTTACACCAGCAAGAAATATAAAGATAACTATACGGATAACTATGTTATGGTCCACACCAACAGATGATAGTTTTATATTGCTTACACTGCAATTTGACTAATCTGCACTGCAGATTCACAGTCATGGAGATGAAGATCTGTTGTTGCCTTATGTTTAGCAAAGCATTCAAAGGAAAAGGTTGGGTTTTTCTGGGCCTTGGCGATGAGCTTCTACACAATGTTGTCTGCAATTTTAAATGTGTGAGTCCTTTAATTTTAAATGAGTTTTGATTGGCATCAATGTTTTATTGCTCATTACCTAGAAAAATAAATCGCTACGTATTTCCCAACGTATTTTTTGACGTTTGAGCTGTGGTTTGGGCTCTGCTATTCTTTCAAATTTAGACTGTTTTTTTTTTTAATGATATCATTATGGTATTTTGTGTGAACCAGCCCTAGCACTGGTTTGTACCTGTATTTGTTAAGTTTCAACATGGACAAATGAGAAAACATTAAAGCAATTTAAAGGCTGAAGACACATTTTTGTAGTATTGTATGCTTGTGTCATATATAAGACACAAACTGTATGTTGAGCTTATGACACAAAGAGTATCCTTTTTTGTTTATTTTAAAAAGCAGTTACAAGGCAAATGGGAAAACTAAAAGCCAAGCCAGGCATATTAGTTCAGAGACAGGCAGCAGAGGAGGCATCTCATTAGTTCTTACTACTGCTCAACTCCCTCGCATTTTCTGCCCTGCTCTCAGAAATGCTTAAAAGATCAGTAAAAAGCAGAAGGGAAAGGAGACAATTTAAGGCAGAAGAATTAGGACAGCTGAGGAGCTACAGCATCATGAAATCCTGTAATGAAGTGGGCCGCTCAACCCTGAACTTGGAAAATAGCGACTTTGGAGAAAATGCAAAGTTATGGACAGCATCTGCTTTAAACATATGTTGTTTGGTACTATAAAAATATAAAAAGTAAGAAAGCTCTTTTTATACAAAAATGATTAAAAAAGGCCTACTGGAAAGTCACCATGACAGAAAAACACACGTGTATTTTTGGTTCTGGTCTGTACATTAGGGGATGAAATTGTCACAATATAAGAGACCTGATTTGTGCTACATTATAAAGTCATTTTGAAGGTTTCTGTGAGTTTAGGGTTGCAGGAAGGGTTTGACCTACATTAAGATATATAAAAATGACCTCAATGGTTTTAAAAAAAATGGCTTTATTGTAAAGTTATTCTGAAGAACACACACTCATGCAGCCTTTATCTGAAGCAACCTCATTACATGTTGCTACTTTAAGAATTGTTTGTTGAAGTTTGCTGAAGGTGTATTAATGGAATGTATAGTAATAATTAATGTTGGTTGAAGATCTGCCTATCACCATTCTGCCCAGGGCACTTAAACTACATTTGCTCCAAGGTAACTGTGCCTGGAATGTTAAATGTACGAGTGCTAGACTTTTAAATATACACACAAATACAGCATCATACTACTTTTGTTTACTACTAGTTAAAAACAAATGTGCAGTTATAAAGCTGAAATCCAGTAGGCTTCACATTACACCATAGATCATAGACATATTTTGGGCATTCTACCAAGTTCCATGGGATTTCTTATAGACACACCGGCTTCCTCAAGCAGACAACCAGATATATTGCCCACATATCTTCCCTCTTCTGGTTGGAAATCAATTGTGAGATCAATAATCTCACAGCTTCCTGTTAACAAATCTAGCAGTTTCCAGTCTCTATTCATTTAGGGGCAGTCTTTGAGCTGTGTTATTTATGTGTGGTCTACAGGCAGATGGATAGCACTCCCACTCTGAATTCAAAATGGACAAGAAAATATGTGGCAAAAAGGATGAGAGACCATGCAAGAAACTCCATCAGCTTCTCATCATATGAGAGAATAAAAGATATTTGTACAGGACAGACTTCAGATACATTTTTGGGCTCATAGATCAGAAGTTTTTAATGCCCTGCCAAAGTGCTGACCATGGGGGTGTGAATGGGCTCAGTGCGTATCACATTAAGGGTTGAGTAACATTAATTTTATTGCTAATACTGTTGAGAGACATTTTTGCTCTAAATCATGAAAATTCTGAATTAAGAGTCACAGGCAGTCAGAGGCTGGTGGTGGACACATTTCTGAGTTTTCATTAAAAATGCAATAAATGTCAGAGCAGATTGATTTGATAATGAAATAATGTTCGTTTCACAGTGAGCACACTATGAGCGCAGGACCCCAGTAAAATGCTGACGCTGTCATTTTTATTGAAAAACCACACTCTTATGCATGAAGGGCCCTGCATGGTTTTTACTCTGCTCATATTTTAGTATCCAAGATATTTATTAACCTCTTTTACATTTTCATGTGCCATTTTTGTTGTTGTTTTTTCATCTAGCTGGCATCTGGATTTCTTTTCTGACATTGTTTTAAAATCAACTGAATAATTAGTTTGTGTTTCAACACATAATGTATTTTATACTTTGGTTAAGCTTTTGATATATGTTTATACCAAGCTTACAGAGTGACTTCAGTTATGTCACTAAACACTATTGTGTCAACACAGTCACTTTTGATGAGTAATAGGGTTTAATGATGTGAATAGTGGGGGCTTGTAAATGCTCATCATAAATGTGCATAAAACAATAAATATGTTTAGTCAGATTGTAAGGCCTGTATTTAAAATTGCTATGCCTACTCAACATGATCATTTAAATGGATACAGCTACTATTTTATGTTGTAAATGTATCTATTAAATCATGCTGATGTTTACTGCATTTTGACATCATTACAGCTAATATATTCTTTCATTAGACTTACTTACATTAGACAAACAAATTGTCAAACAAAAAATCAAGCAAAAATAGACACTTACAGAATACAAAGTTACCTTATTATCAACACCTTGTTTAACGGCTTCAAACTGACTCCCCACACTATAGATTGCTCACTGTCAGACACATCACTGATTTATGAGCATTTCTGTTAGCACACAACTTGAGGTGTTTTTGCTTGTTTTTCCTGTCTCACTTCTGTTCATGTGACTCTTTTATTTTGATATTTCTGGTTCTAGTTCATGTTGTGCTTTTGCTCACTGATTTCTCCCTGATTGCATCCACAGCTGTATCATAAATAACTCTCTATATTCCCTATGCAACCCTGTAGTATTGTCAAAACACAAAATGAGTAATAAATCATTTTGTCTTGACCAAAATGCTGAGGTAATACTATTGTTACCTCAGAAAATAGTGCACAGAGTAATATCTAAGGATAATTTAAATGTATGGTTATGACCTCTATGTACACTCTTAAAAATAAAAGCTCTTAAACTGTTTTTTACCGTGCTGCCATAAAAGTACCATTTTTCCCTATAGAACCATTTAGACAATGTTTCATGAAGAACCATTTCTTTCTTACTATTTTGTAGTTTAAAAAACCTTTTTGCAATACAAAGAACTTTTTTGTGGAGTTCTGTGTGTATAAAGGTTCTGCATGGAACCATAGAACTAAAAATTCTTTGATGGCATTATGAAGAACTTTTTTAAGAGGGTAGCATTTTTATTGAACATTAGTAATGATCCTACTGCTTTTGGGATGGATTAGGATGCTGTGCATCTCATAAATATTTCTATCCACATACATTCAACTTGAACACATTCCAGAGTCTTGAGTCTGGCAGTAGTCTTAGTCAGTGTTTTGAATACTATGTACTCAATTTTTGAATACAGTGTAGCACATACATTTTTATAAAAGTGCTAAAACAATAGATGACAGGCAAGCCAATAAAATGTGCTGCATTGTGTGTCACTCAAGTGACTTTTCATCAGATTAGCAATGCATATTTAAATAGCCATAGCAGATAACTGGATATCTGAATTACCAAAGCTCTACTCAGGTTGTTATTAACTGACTCTCACTGTTCTGACAGTTTGGAAATTCTAAAGGACACTATTTCTTGCAGGTGTTGGTTCAGCCGATAATAAAATGTGACATTGTTCTTCTTTCTACCAGAAATTCTGATTAGATTTCTATACCCCAGAAATCCATTCATTTGTATATAGATTCAAAAATTCCCAACAAAGAGATCCTTTTCTTAGGTCTGAAGATTGTCTTGTTGCTCCACAGTTTGTATTTTCACAAGTCACCTTACAGCTTTCACACAAAGCTGTGACATGCAGAATGTGTTAGTGTTTCACAATTCATCTCAGCTTGTGATGTGATTCAGCTCAATTTATAATTCAGCAATTCTCCCCTCTACAAAGACTGTTTGCCTACCATGGAGCAAAAGCCATGTGAGGTTACACCTCAAAGCCTCTGTAAACACAGTTACTGAGGAACACAAACACGCACAGACAGAGTTTTGGGGTCTACAGAGACACTATACACAGTATAGAGTCTATGAGTGATTGGTGCCTTGCATGCCGCAGCTGCGTGTAGTTTGTGTGTGTATGTGTGTATGTGCATGTGTGTGTGTAGAAACACACACATACACACATTAGGGGAAGTTTTTAAGCGAGAGGGTCACAGTCTAATCCTCCAGAGATAAGCTGCACTGCCTGCTGCAGAAAAGTGTGGATCAGAGACTCACCAGGATCTGATAAGCCCTCTATTAGACTTCCTGGAATGGGACCACCTCTGCTACAGCGGTCAGAATCATTCGCAATCTTACCCTAGAAATGAGCCCCATACAATTCTTCCATTATCTCATTATACCCCCCTTTCACCGTTCCATTTTCCTTTCAAAAACCCGCCAAAGGTAAGATAACAGCCATATGTAGGACTTACATAAACATAGCTTTGCAGACTAGTCAAGCATGTACGGGATGGTACATTAGGTGCTTTCAAATGTTATAAAATGTTCTTGGGGTGTAATATATGGCTTACAGCTTATTTAAGACCTTTTGTGCTTTATCAGCTGACATGCCAGCTTTTATAAACGTCTTATAATTGTGACTAATGATCCGCCTCATTCTGCAAATTCTCTTGCCATTGTAACTTAATAGCTCTCTTCAGACATCAATAGTTTGCATGTATTTCCTCTTTGTTCTCTTCAGCAGGGCATTTTTTATGTATGGCCAAAGTACTTTGTGATGTTTTCTAGGCTGGAGCAAGGACAAAATGCATCTTAATGCCATGCGCTTATAGCAGTGAACTAGTTTTGCATGTTAGTATCAGATTGCTTAGAATGAATAAAACATTTGTTGAGGTTTTGGTATATGCTGGTTCTTTAATGAGACACTTTTATTTATTAGGCCTGCATATAAATACAACTTTCAGTAGTTTCTCTTGTTTAAAGTCCCCCATCATTAGAAGCATTTATCAATGTGTTTTAGGGTTTTAGAAATGTGCTTATTGTAAACACTTTTAATGTTTTTTCCACATGATCTCAAGGTCATTTCCTTTGTACATAAACCCTTACATTTTATTGAAATTGGCTTTACTATTTGTTTTACTATTGTTATTTTGTATATTATAGTCAAACATAAACAGAGTAATGTTAAAGTGATTTTACCCGTAGGCAGATATTATTTAAGCTTTTTCTTCTCAAAGCAGACCTGCCCTGTCTGTATAAAAGAAATCCCTTAGGCCAGTAGCAACACACACTAGAAAGAATCACTCCAGTATGTTCAGCCTTAAAACAAGCCATTATCAGCCTCAGGCTATGAGGTCCATTTCAGAGTCATGTGTAATGGTTTGCTAATCCCCATGGGGCCATGCTAAATCAACCTTGTAATGCAAAAGAGCACAGAAAAGTAAGCATTATAAGCACAAAGATGTCTAACCGCCCTTTTTCTCTCTCCGTCCTTCTCAGGTTTAATCTGAAATAAATGAAATGTGACATAAGTACAAAATACACAGAAAATCACAGTGACTTGACATTATTACCAATATGACAGTATCTCTGGTCACGTCTCATCAGGTCAAGGTTATTACAAGTGTATTTTATCCATGGTTGCCCTTTCCTCTCTTTAACTCAAGAATGAGTTAACATATCAGCTATGGTGTTAGATATCATTCCACCTTACATGACCCCCAAATTCATACAATTGAGATAAAGGGGGGAATAATAGGAAAGGTCATTGCCCTGACTGGTTGTAAGAGAAAATCATTGCTTTGAGGACATCCTAAGGTTAAAAACCATCTCTATATAACATTTTTAATATACTCTATAGCCATTCTCCTGATGTTTAGATGGTCTTTGCGCTAGATAGCATTGTGTATTTTTTATGAAGGCAGTAAATTGAAACTGAATGTGACTCTTAGATCTGACACATTTAGAACTTGTAGCTTTAGTGGAGAACCTCACTGTGAGAGCATATAAGCATGAAAAGAGAAGAATTCAGAGTCACAGCGTGGGCTTCTCTCAAAGTCATATACACAGCAGCAGTACAGCTAAAAGCTAGCGCTTCTTCAGAAATGGCTCTTGAGCAATGGAAGGTGATGGGCTCCAAAAGAGGGCAGGTGCCAAAGTATACACAAGGGTTAGTGCATGTATACAACAAAAGGAAACAGCAGAATACTCATGCAATATGTTTGCGTAGGGAAAAACATGCAAGAATCACCTGTACTGAGTTTTCTAAAGGAGGTCCAACTTTCTGTGACCAGTGATAACAGAGCTGTGTGGTGGTGACACATCTGCTCCTAGTTGAGTGGGTTGATTGGCAGCAAGTGTGGAACTGTCCTTGGTGCTGATTTGTTTGGCTGAACTGTGTGGTTAGTTCTGAATAGACAGCTCCAACATTTTACAGCGTGCCATATGCTGTTTATCAACCTTTTAACCTGTTACTGTCACGTAGAAGTACCACAGATAATATACATTTCTAATGAAAATCTACCGGTGTGTTCTATACTAACTGAATTATAGGAGACATTTTTACTAGCTTTGGCTGATATCTGTGCTAAAGCTGCCAAACAACTCACTGAAGGGATAAGCTGAAAGATATGGGATACTCCAGAAACTGATTGAATTAACACTATCTCTGAACACACATTCCAGAGAGACTGGAGGGAGGTCAAAAAGTTTCCTTTCAGATAGCAACCTCAATATGTCAAGCTACTTTTTGTTCAGTTACCATACCCTTGAAAGACAGCTCTAACTGGTTTCTCCTAGGCTGTCATCATCAGACTTTTGCATCTGCTTGGCTTGCTTGTTTATCAAGGCCTGGTATTGACTTCCACTCTCATTTAGCATGTAATGAATGCTTCAAGCTCAGGGACTATATTATGAATGTATGATGATGCATAAGCTTTGCTCATTGTCTTGTTGTCTGCTTAGTAATGGACACAAAAAATGAAGTGAGATGAACAAGAGGAGATGAAACTCTAAGAAAGTTTTCAAAGTAATTAAAGTTTTGATCAAAATAATTGGAGAGTTACAAAGACACCAGAAGTTAAGAAAATCTTTTCATTTTTGTGCAGTATTGAAAAGGGCATTTTAATCATAATACCATTAGGGATTATGTCCAAACAATTTTAGAAGTACACACATTTCAATAAACTTTATGACAACATGCCTCAGGTAAGGTGTCAAAACAAAACTTGCCTATTGTAGGCTTTTCTGTTAAATGTAAAGAGTTAAGCAATTTTGACTGACAATCTGTGAAACAGCACAATTGTAATCCATAATAAATATCAATTTTTTGTGTTTGCCAAAAATGTTGATAATGAATAGATTTATAACATGTTACACAAACAGAACCCAAACCTGACAAATACACCTGTCTTGAGAACATGGAAAATCTGACTTTATTATACACTGTGTTGACAATTCACTGTATTTTAATGTAGTTTTCTTGTGTTTTACTTTTCTATCCAAAAGTTATAGCAGAAATATAAGTAATTTGAATTTTGAGGACAAAAATCACAAAAATTATTGTGATTGAAAAAGATTCTACACTAGGTGTTTGAAACCTACATACCTTACAAAGCCACTGCTAGAAATAGCTCTTGCATAGTTGGACATTTAAATCAAGACCTTATAGTTACTGAGATACAGTATAGCTCTTGTAATAACTTGCCATGTGACAACACAGTCTCCCCTATGTGAAATCATTTGAAAAGACATGGTTGGTTTCTTTTCTTCACACCTTTATAATTTGAATGTAAATGAACGAGAAGTTAATTTAACTACTCATTCCTGTTCTTATAGAAATAGTTTTAATAATAAAGAGCCCTATAGAAATTATATTATGTGAACATTATAATGTAATTTGCTCTCAGGTCCACATAAATGCAAAGGGCTCTAGTGCAATCTGCAATAAGCATTCTGTCAAATGAAAATGAATTCTGGACTATTGCACGTAATTACCACATGCTACGATTTGCTGGCTTCAGCCATTTGTCATCCACCTTTTGCCTTTTATTAAAGTAAGCGGTGTCATTCTCTTATGTCTTCAAGAAATAACTTCAGTCATACTCTTATGTCTTGAAGAAATAAAAGATATTGCTCGGTTTTTACCCTTTCTGGGTAGATTATGCACTTACAATTCAACTGAAGATATCGGTTTAATGCCTAAGGCAATGCATAGATTTTAAAAAGGATTATCAAGTCTGTAAGAGTCTGGAAATCTGTAGGTGTACTCAGGCTTTGCAGAAGTTACTATAGTTGCTACTTTCATAAACTATGTGGTATTATCAATGATATTGATGCCCTCATGGATAGACATTGATAGTGTCAATGTTGTATAGTGTCATACAGTCACTGTCGGATGGGTCAAATATGCAGAAGATTCTAGAAAAGACCTGAATCTGTTTTTTTTTTTCTGGACGAGCTCAGGACAAATAAAAAAAGAAACTTTTAAACAAAACAAAAATACTGACCGTCAATGTAACATCATACAGTATCACTAATTAAGTCTATATAAACTTCTGAACTGGGTTATTTTTGCAAATTCAGTTATTATTTTGTGTTATGGGTTATATATCACATTAATTTTTATAATTCTACCTATTTTCAACAGTTTCCAGATTCTGCAAGCTGTATGAACAAGCATTGTACATATATTCTAGACTATTTATTATTATCAGCAGAAGTAGTTATTTTATAAAAAAA
>JAZGTK010023177.1:0-10032 GCA_036877625.1 Ambastaia sidthimunki | reverse complement strand
ACACATTTTTGTGAGGTCACAAATTACATAAATGCACTCATAACCACAGCTTTCATCTCTTTAGAACCTTTGATGAAGACAAAATGGGCTTTATCCAAATAAGAGATCAACAGTTGTGATTCATCTACTTTTGTGTTCAATTACTGAAACAGGAAACCGGAAAACAGAGAGGGCAGCTGGAATTTCATTCTGCATGATGAACACAACCCTGTCATGAACAATAATATTCTGATGGTGCTTCAAACCCTTATTAGCGCCTGACAGATTGACATAATCAACACTGTCAAAACCACGACAGCACATCACGTTGTAATGATAATGGCATAATTTCTCTATAATAAGGTTCCACTCTTCGATCTTCAAACAAATTAAACAAAAGAAATATTTGCTCTGTCTGTTAGCACTGATTTCAGTAATGACCGGTTGATCGGATGAGCGGAATCTGTTTTCCGTTCCCGGCAGGAAGGAATAGATTTGAATAGGAAATGGAATTTGAGTGCAAGAACGAGTGGCCATTTACTTCATTGGATGTCAGTGAGCTATGAGAGGACAGAGGAGGAGAAGAAGAGAGCAGTTCTTTCTGCCTGGAGTTGGTAGAAGGAAAACTCTCATTTCATGCATGAAAGACAAACATTAATCCCGTCATTCATTTGTCTGGGATTACACAAAACATTCCTATAAAGATTAAACCCTAAAAACAGACACAAGCCCCACTTATGCAGCGAGCAACGACAGATCAATTTCTTATAAAAAGAAGTCGCTCTACGGTGTCAAAACATTCTATGAACGGAGAACTGACAAGGTGGCATCATTATATCCATTGAACCCTGTCACTCACTTTCAAACAGCAGTACAGCAATAACAACCTAGGGGCAGATGTGTTATCTATTCCCCCCATAACTGCCTCGATGCCAAGAGGCCAAAAATGAGGCAGCGTGATTTCCCTTGTCAAATGAGGCATAGATGTAAGATGTTCCCTAAGGCGGGTCTTCAGCCCACCACCTCCAACCCTGAGCGCACCAGCTCCTTGAGTCATCAAAGCACAGAGGCTGCTGAAGGGGTTGCAGGCATATTTTTGGCAACCAAAGCACTATAGGAAAACACCACAGGCGACCACGTGACCCAGACTTCAATGAGTTTGAAGATAATTGTTATGTGTACTAGGTGGAGAACAATGGAGCACAATTAAACAAACTGAAGACAATACAGGAAACCTCCAAAAGCCACTGAGGCTGGAGACCAGCATTCAAAACACAACATATGACAGTCTATTCAGCAGAGATGTTACAGTATATTGTCTGTTTGATATAATAGATAAAACCGAACTTTGTGCGTTGACACAACGTGTTAGAAATGGGAGGGTAGAGGAAGACGGAAAGCTTACAGAAAAACGTATGAGTTCGAAAATAACAGGTATTATAGCACAAAAATGACAGTTCAGGTGTCAAAAAATAAAAAAGTGAATATTTTCATTTTAACCAACGGCAAAGGGTTTCAATTCTCTTCTTCTGAGTAACACACACTATAATACTATAACAGGTGCTCACCAATTTAAAAAAGTGACTGTAATAAGTTAAATTGCAGGAAGAAAAATGCTCTAGCTCTCAATAACAGCACTGAGTTATAGGTTATACCGCAGGCATCAACTGATTCCAGCTTCCCACCTTCCTAAATCAATCTTCAGTTCCCCTCTGTGATACAATATATCAGAAATAATTGTGAAAGTTTGAAAGGAACATTTTGCCCCATGAGAGCCGGATGAAAATATGCATGCAGATTGTTGAAATTAACCTCAACAACCTACGCAGAGAGCAGACATCATTGGAAGGGCCATATCTTTCTGGATGAAATCTCTCTGGCTCACTCGCATTAAAGAGGAAAAAAATAAATTAAATACTGCGGCTTGTGAGCGCCCCTTAATCTGTGTACCATTTCATGCTATGCTGCTCACAAAGTACAATACCCTCCTCACAAAAATAAAAGAGAGTAGGAGGAAGAGAGAGTCTGAGAGAAAGAAAGAGACAGAGAGAGAGAGAGAGAGAGAGAGAAAGAGAGAGAGAGGTTCACTGATTCCCCTGCAAGCACAGACACAAACTATGACAAAACACGTCATGCAGAATTTATTATCCTGTAGTTTAAGTAAAACTGGCAATCTTATATTAAAGTCTGAATAGAGGCAAAGTTCAAATTGGGAGCTGTAATGACAGTGTAACTTAAGACCTGTTGTATGACTCCAGCGATTTCTCAGTGAGCACATCCTGTAGGTGGATGAAGTCTGGTCTGACTTCTCAAATTCTTCCACTCAAGAACAGGTCCATTTATTTAGTATCTCACTGGGGGTTGCAATGAATTAGTTCTGTAACATTTTAACAGCGTGAAAACAAAATATTCATTACCAGAATTAAGTTTTGTGTTTTTGTTTTAGTACCAAACCACCTTAAATCATCCTATTAAAACTGTCAAGCAAATAGCCACGTTGAGAGCGCTGCTGTTTTGTTATGAAATGTACAGTGTGTTTGTCTCTGCAGGAGAAAGACAGGAGAAAGTATTTTAACATCGGGAAAATTATACCCTTCACCTTTAAAGACTAAATCAATTTGATTTAGAATTAAACGACAAGACACGATTCTATTATGTTTAAAAATGAACAATTTTCTCTTCTAGCTCGGGCACTTATACCACTTAATATTCATTGACACATCAGGAAAACATAAATATTAATGTTGAAGGGTTTATGTAAACACTGAATCCTCATTATCAACAGAGGTGTGTACAAACAGCTACTGCTTATTCAGTGAAGCACACCAGAGAGCAGCCGGGAGACAGTATGTGAATGAAACATCGTAAACCTACCCGTCAGAGGCCGTATGGGGCAGACCTTACTCCACACTCGATCTGTTGCTTCATATTAATATTTATATTAGCAACACATAGCTACGCTCGTACAGAAGAGCTGTATGTGAAATCGCTATTTGCAAAGAAAGCATGTAAATATATACAGAAGAATAAAAATGACGTGCATGTAGGAGAATGTCAAATCATCGCTCTAGAATAGACTGAAGATTAAATGTTACCCTTGGAGATATCAAAACTATGACCTTTAGAGAATGGGAATCAAAATAACCCTGGGAGACATCAGAATGATAGAACATCTCACCTCACGCGATGTTTTCGAGCTAAAGTCACGGCACAAAAACCGGTGAGACGGAAAACAACGTCATTTAAATATAAACAACAAGCTGGTTGAAATGAAAAGTGACACGTGTCTGTTGTTCTCAAAATATTTGAATATGATGAGGGCCATGTGAGTTTCATGTAGAAATGATGTGAGGATACAGCACTAGTGTTGCAGGACTTATTTTAAAGAATATTACGGGAATATTATGGGAATTTACAGGAATTACACATTAGCATGCAGAGTGGTGCATGCCGAACAAATTGGCGGTTTGAAAGACTTGCACATTTTGCGCCTCATAATAAAACCCCCCTAAGTATACAATATTAATATTGAACGATGAGCTTTCAGTAAATAGTATTACTTCTCAGCACTTGCTGTTAGCATATCTCCATCTATCATTTCTGTAAACGCTTTAGGGTCTGAAAGCAGAAACGAGGCAGCGTATGTCAGTAAGAGATGATTTTGAGAATTGATCAGAATTAGCTCGCCTCAGCCCAGATATTGACAGTCCTGACATGCAGGCAGAAGGTCATTTACCAGATTAGTGTCACCTGCATTGATCAGACATGCTGATAACTGGCACTTTGACTGATCACACAGTCAGTGAGAAAACAGATAGCCCACGAGTTCCCAACCTTCCCTCTGCTCCATTTAAGACAGTGAAACAAGCACAGACTGGAGTTATGATCCCCAAAACAGCCCTGTGATGTTATGTGAAATTAAAGGCACTCACTATATTTCTGATCATAACTGTGTGTTAAGACTCTCTGTAAGGTAGGGTAAGGTGAAGTCATTAAACTACTTTAAGTACAAAGTTCAGTAGCAAAGGTTCAGTCCTTAATGGCTTCCTTAAACATTTGGAGACACGACTTCATGAACGCCCTGAAAGAGACTTAACAACACTCTCTAAATGAGTGCAGGAGGAGTTCTTGTACTGCCTGGAGGCTGTCTGAGGGCCACGGTGCGAAACAACATTGGAACAGTTGGGCGACTGTTGGCCCCATTCTAACGTAATAAAGAGACTGATGAAGGTCCATCTGTGTCCCACACATGTCTCGATGGAGACACATGCCATATACAGGCATCTGCCAAGACTGTTTCATGATCAAACTGCATTAAAACTATAATGTTGATCAGCAAGGCAGACTTGTAATGAGCCATTCCGTTAAACGAGTTCATCATTGTTTGTCTGTGAAAGAATTAAAATGCTCAATAAATTGTTGCCGTCTTAAAATGGTGCCTTGTGTTAAACAGACCGCATTTCAATTTACCACACGACAGGTTTTGTAGGTTTATATCTTTCAATTCAACATGCAGAAGCTGCACATTAACTAGAAAGTTAATGATGTAAACTTCATTAGCATCTGACACAACAAACCAGAGAAAAACGATATTGATCATGGGTTGCTCTTTCAGAGCTCAGAAGACTTGATGGAGTTCATGATTTTTTTTCATGTTTGAACATTGTCTCATATCTACTTTCAGCAATTTTAAAAGAGACATCTGGGACAAAGCTGATATTGACATAAATAAGAACTCCATCAAATTTCCAAGAGCCACCTTGATCTTCCATCTTGATCTTCCTATCGTCTGAAACTCTAGAGGAGACACTTGTGAGATAACTAGAGTCTATTTCTCAGGAGAACACACTGAAAAAGCAGGAGACTTAAGCAAATTTAGCTCTCTAACAACATTGAAGAGATGCTATTTGTGATTTTTCTTACCTATGGGGATACCACAAAATAAATAGCTTGGTCCCAAAACAAGCACTCTGCATAGATGAATTTAAGACAGAAAAGCAGGAATTTCTCCTCTCAACCACCAAACACAGCTGCCAGTCATATTCATATCATAAAAAGTTAAGTGGAAAAATGTGAGTTCTACGTCTCACACGTTTCTCAAAAGCAGAAACCACCTGTCATGTGTGGGGAAAACTGTAAATGGATCTCAGCTCCAAAACCTTCCTGAATTATTAATATGTGGATGTGTTTCGCTGGAGCTCGCTCTCAAAAATATAATATTATGGTGGCATGAGTCCAAGCGCTGTTGTGTTTCCTGTCCAACTTTCGCTTTTTTGTCTGGCCACTGTTATCAGACGCCAATTCAGTGGTAAAATCTTAAGGGTGAACCTCTATTTGAAAGATAGAGGACACAATCCTCATTTCTTGGTGCGATGGAATTCTTGTCAGATCAGAGGAGACATTGGTCTCTCTTCTCACATCAGTTATCTGCTCGACGTAGTTCTTTGGTCACCTGCAGTGAAATTGCATCTATGCACTCAATCTTGTCAGCTAACTCCCAACACTCATAATTTAGCGGTGCGGAATGCTGGCCCGACACATCACTTACTAAGTGACAGCCAAAAAGCTGTACAAATGAGAAGCTGTGTGCACCTTCTCCCTCCCTAACAGAGCAATCAGTGCCAGTCTGCCCACGGGCACCAAAAGACATCTGTGATGCAGACGTAGGGGTCAGCGTGCCAGGAAGTCAAATGGAGGTGTTATTTGAATGTTTTTCATGCAGAACAGACCAGCGTAGCCGGCGCTGGGATATGATTTGTTTCGAATGTTGGAACCCAGTATAACATGCTGGTGTCTACATCAGGTTTCTTGATCATTGTAATGAACAAGACTTCTTAAAGGTACAGTTTAGCAAAAATAAAAACCATGTCATCATTAAACTACCCTCACGTTGTTCCAAACCCATTTTAAGTTCAACTACTTTTAACATTGGCTAACGTTCTCCAAAGGGTCTTTCAAAGTTATCAAAATGTTCTTGCTGTAACATTAGTAAAATGTTTTTTACGTTATATATCAATATCTGAATAACATTATTCTTAAGTAGTTAGTGGAACATTTAAAAAATGTTGCAGAATTTTAAAATATATATTTAAAAGTTAAATATATAATATGAATATTAAACTTTTTATAATCAAGCAATGGTGTTAACACAAGGTATAAAAAACTGAACATTTTGAATGTTTCTGAAGTTACTTAGTAGAAACATTAGGGAAATGCTTTACAACCTAAAATTGTTAGCAGAAACATGTATTCCACCAGCGCTTTCCACAGAAAGACAATATGTTGTAAGATCCATCAAACGCATCCCTAATTACACCAAGCTCTGAGGAGATAAACGGCATTATTTGGCCCGACCACATAGCAGCAAACCCCTAATCTGCTGCATGCATTATACTTCCCATTGATCAGAACGTCACACTGTCACCTTACACAGCCCTTGGAAGATGTTATTAGCATTTAAATGGCAGAAATGACTAAAGCATGTGCAATGTGCCATGAATGTGCCAAGAATAAGCACAAAAACACTGGGCTACGATGTAAAGCCCTACGATGGCGCATGGGGACTGTTGGAGGCATGCTGTTGTCATAACTGATCCATACTTTATCTGAACGGTAACCTTGGAAGGCCATCGCTCTGCACAGTCACGATATGAGCTGAGAGATGAAAAGTTGAAAGATGGTATTAATACTAACACCTCGGCTAGAAAGCAATATATATAAAAAAATGTGCACATTTAATGGCAAGTTGTTGTGCATTTCACATGTATTTTTCAATTTGTATCGATTCCAGGAGTCCCTGGTTTGACATCAGCTATAATTACACAGAGATCGTCCGGCTGATTAGCCAGAGGTCACAACGATTTCGGTCTGCTGTAAATTTAGAAAGAAAAAAACTGAAAAATAACATATAGAAGGAAGGTGACCTTGGTTCTTATATTATCTTGGCACTCTCGTGTGCTCTGCGAGTTGCTGCCAGTGCTGGAGAAATACAATGAAAAGGTCATAAACCAGCATAAAATTACAGCCACCACCGCAGGATTCAATGAATTTGAGTAACGTGCTGTTGACGTGAAGTTAAATGATTGAGGTCCTCTATATGTTGCTTTAGGGACAGACCTTGGCTGGGTTGTGTAGACCGTCACACGGCCAACCTGAAAAAACTGCAGAAGTTCAGCTTTGACATCACACAAACCTTTTAAAGAGACAGCGCTGCAGATGCCAAATGTTAACATGGGAAATTAATGAAAGCATTTTTAATAGGATGCAGTAAAACATTCCGAGCTGCCAGAGGGACATACTTTACTCGTGACTTCTCTCACTCCACACCCCCCGTGTAACAGAGTCTCTCATCAGGGTAAATGAACATGGGGTTGACACTCAGAACCTGAAGCGCTGTGAGAAGAAAGAACAAATTCCGTTTCTTAGGAGTTTGGTGGTCTATTTGAATTCCTTTAAGGAAATGTGGAATGGCTACAGAGTACAGAGATGGGATCTGCCACTCCTTATTTGCCAGACAGAGTTGAATTCCTAAGAGGATCTGGCAAGCAGAAACACCTGGAATGATATTCAGAGATACACACCGACAAGAGCCCTTATTAGACTGCCCACAGCGTGGGTTAGCTGCTGGAGAACCAAGAGTTTGGACACTTGGAAAGTTCACACAGAGAAGTTATTGCCAGACCAGGAGCTGAAGCATTATTTTAGTTTCACTTTGACTTTGATGGAATGTTTCAGAGTAGCCATTATAAAAGCGCTGTCTTCTTCATTCTGTTCCCTGGAGTCTATAAAAACTGCTGTGCCTCTGAGAGATCCACCAGATTTAGGCTGTTCATTCTTGCCACTTTGTTAATCCAATGTCAGCAAGTGCTATTTGGTAAATAAGTGTGTGTGACTGTTTTTTATGTTAAATATAAATGCATCTGCAGAAAGGGCATTTGGTCAGAAACTTCTCATTAAATACATGTAGGAAGTGTCTGTATACATATTTAATAAGTAATTTTTGCAACCTACAGTATTATAGTGACTCTAACCTCTGGGTAGCGCAACATGAGGTCTGTCTCAAGTACTCAATGGTGATAGTTTATAACATTTTTAATCTAGCAGCCCAGACTGTCTGATACTTATTGCACTTATTCAAAATGCAAAGTTCAAATCTGACTGGCTGTTTTTTTTGTTGGTATGTACAAGTTGTTAAATGGATTGCCAGGAAACTAAGTTGCATTTACATCAGCAGAAAAACAAGAAATTCTCACTGGATATGCCAAAGCTTGGCAAGATTCATAGTTTTGAATCTTTTAAAAATACTGAAGAATTTTGTTTCAGACGCCTCACAGCAGCATCAAGTAAATAATACATCCTGAAGCATCTGTATAACATGTTTTGCTCAAGGATTCTGTCCAATTTTATTTTTCCCTGCCCTCAAAAACCACATAAATAAAATGATGCTGATGCTGGTCACTTCATAGGTTGGTCAGATTCTCAGCAAGCAATTCTCAGCTGAAATAAGATGCAATGTAAACCAGACTTTATGCACAGCGTCAAACGTCTGGCGGCACGACAGTATAAACTCTTGGTATGTTCCAAGACAGTCAAGGCTGCAGCTGGATTTCAATCAGAGTGTGAAATGTACGACAGGCGTCTCTTAAGACGACTGCCAAGTTGTGAAAAGAGTTCAGGCCCGCCCTTGAATACAGGATAGAGGGACATACAGTATAATAGATTACTACACAATGCCTTTAACCGGCCTGTAAACTGGAGCACATTGAATGTCAAGGTAGACAAAAATGCTCTATTTCATGGTCAGGTTGGAACAGACCCTGATATTCATGCATCAATATGTTCGTTCTAGGGAAAATAAAGCAGGAACAGAGGAAAAGCTTTTGTCCTCCGGAGGCCAATTAACTTCAGCACAAGGAAGTCTAGGAGGCCACATTTAAAATAAAATCTGCCCAAAAATGCTTCCTTATTCTGCCTGTCTCCTTCCTAGGTTTGGGCTGAAAGGTTAAACAATAGAATGACTGAGCCACTTCATGCCTAATTTAACCAGACTTCTCATCAACATAATTATTAAAATTAAGAGAGTCATTTTGATGCTGTTAGCTATCATTACTCGCTTCTTTGCTACGCAAATTTGTTCTACCTTAAATGGTGGGTAATTAATTTTCATACACCAGTGATGTATTCATATGAAAACATTGCTCCTTTGTAAATGAGGTCAAACTAAATTTGTATAACAACGCATCGGAGCACCTTCATAGTGATCTAAACTGGAATAAATGAAAAACAAATGGAATAATAATAAGCCACTATTCTTTATCCCAAAAACACCTGATTATGTCTAATTAAACCAATTAGTTGATCGATTCAGGTGCAGTGGAAGATGAAAGAGAATATTTGACATTTAAGTTCAAAAGCTTCTTAGTGATCACATTGGAATTATCACAGAAACCAGCTAACCATAAAAATATCTGTTTTTAATCGTTTCCTGCTTTACTAAACTCCTGTAAACACCTGAGAGTTCACACGCGTGTCTGTCACCCTAACATTAATGAGTAAATTGGAAGCAATTCTTCGCTGCTTTTATATCAACCCGTAACCTAATATGACACAATAATAAAACATACATTTAAACTAAGTACACAATTAGTTTTGCAGGTTGTACAGACTAAGCTATTGAGGTTTCATGAAAAGCTTTATCACGTTCATAATGCAGTGGTCCTTATCTTCACAGCATCTCTCATAAATTAAAAAACTGGGTTAAAATAGGTCATGCTAGCCGATCTCCAAAGCACGCTGCTAAAAGAAAAGCTCTCAGCCTGCTCTTCAGCGAATATCTGGTTTAATGCACCGCTAAAACAGTGTGACACTAAAGTGACACAGAGAGAGCTGTCCGGCTGCTCTTTTATGGCCACTTAAAAGCTCTTTTCTTTATTTGGTATCACTCTCAATAATAGCATCCTTTACTGCTATTCAGAATGTCCAGAATTCTAATGGGATATACAGACACTGAGGTCTTTAATTATTAAAAATCTCAAACAGCTTTACATTACTAGC
>JAZGTK010023176.1:0-10032 GCA_036877625.1 Ambastaia sidthimunki | reverse complement strand
TATACTATTATAACAATATTGCGTACAATGTTGAATATATGTCAAGGCAACAAATTCCCAAACGCTTACCATCTGTCAAAGACCGACATACAAAAATACAATGAATATAAAAGCGATGCATTGTTCAAGTTAATGTCTGGGTCGCTCGAACCTGATTGGAGAGTTAGACATTGTTCTATGTAAAGTCATCTGGGCCATTTAATCTGCGTCCGGCTGGCACACACAGAAACAGAGCGGCGCTTTGCAGAGCTGTGATACATTGTGTTTCGTAAACCCGCTTATATCTTTTTAGTCTCCACTACGGGATAAGGAACTAAACATTTTACAGTATAAGAAGATCTACACGGTTGTCAATGGGGCGCCTTTATCTCCGCGTCGTTTGCTCCGCGACTTTTTGAATTCTTTAAGCGCGTGATTTGACACTTTTCTATAAATACGTTTCTGTTGGCAGGTAAAAGTTTTTCTTTTATACAATCAGATGCAAAATATACTGGTACCATTTCAGTCTTAAGTTTAAAGTTACAACATTGTACACAGCGATTGTTGTATTTTATCGCTTAGACTATAGTGGCATTGCATTTAGACTTGTGTCTTGTGCAATGGACAGTTAAGTCATTCATCATAAAATAATTAAACATATTAGAATTACGCTTTGCTTTTAATACAGAAGCAGTTTGTGCAGCCCAGGTATGATCTCAGCCCTGGCTAGTGCAGGACTTTTCTTTAATTGTTTAATCTTTGGTTCAAGTCTGGACACATGTTGAATCTTCTCACATATTTTAAAAGGCTTATGAACGCATATTTAATTAGCCAAAAATAAGATATAAGTAAACAAATCTGTGTTTGCTCCTTAGGAATAAATGATCACCTCAACAAGACGAGTTTCTGCAGATAAACCTGAAGTACAAATCTCGTTCAGCCTTGACGAAACCTCAGGTAAGTTACCTACAATGAGTTCCATCTACAATGGAATAGACAGTATGCCTTCATATGTCTTTATATTTACAAGATATGCTTATATATATGCAAACAACAATTGTAATCCATGAGAGTTCTGTGATGAAGGGTTTTCTGAGATTTCCATAAACTTCCCAAATTGATTCCCTTATGGAATAGACAGTATGAACCAAACACCAGAAATAGCAGGATTGAATGGTGAGATTGGGCAGACTGCAGTGAACTGCTCTTGCGTGTACATTTAATATGAAAAAAACTAAATCTGAGACTCAGACATAAACCTGAAGTACAAATCTCGTTCAGCCTTGACGAAACCTCAGGTAAGTTATCTACAATGACCGAACGATTATTTTAGGTTTACAGGGTTGTGACAAAAGAACTCTAATTGAGAGACCAAAATAGAGCCTGTGGGGTTCATTAGATGCGTGACTTCTACTAAAATGGCAACCAGCAAAACCCATCCAAAGCCTCTCGTGTGTGGGATCAATGTGCCCCCTCTATTTTAGTTCATCTCTGGCATCTTAAAAACAAGATATCTACCTAGCCACAAAGTCAACAAGGCTGTCAAAGTGTTTTACAGCTATTCATGCAAATGCTGACATTGCAGCTGTTGCTGGGACATTGCATCAGGTTTCTTTTTTAATACCTCACTGCAGCGTGATTCACTCATTTGCTTTTAGAACGCAGGCCTAAATTTAAAAGCATTTAATACTTCACGCTTTGTTGCTGTTTGCCCTGCCTCCTTTTCCCAAAAATGGAACGCAAATATGGAACCCAACGAAATTCACACACATTTTTATTAAGTATGTGTTATTTCCCATAATTCCCTAGTAGTTTGTTTTTTTAAGTAAACTTTGTTTCGTAATGAAGTCACTGGCATGCAACAGAACCCATCACTTAAATGATCACTTATTATAACTTAGGCTTGATTACCCATAATTCCCTAGTTTGTTTGGTCAAGCAGGCTGTGTTGCCGCATCTTCTGTAATGAACAGTCACCGGTGTGTGAACAATCAGCCAAAATAACACGACACTGTCATGCTCACCCCCTACCCTCTATTTGAGTAATGGGCCTATCAGGTTTAAGATAAGACCCATGTGCAAATGTTGTGTATATATATCTTTTAATTGGCCTTCTGGCTCATGCATGACTGTAAACAGCCTTGTTTTAGCTGATTGCATCACAGGATTCCCAACATGAGTGAATGAGCCCCACTTGGACATAGCAGGCATGCCGGAAATCAGTGCAGACAAGCTGTCTGTCAGAGCACTCATTAAACTCAAGTCACTGTGAAGAATCTGAGCGATAGTTACTTTCAATCTGTCCATTCAGGATTATGGGGTCCATGGCCGAACAGGTGGCGTGTGAATTTGGCTTTTTGCCCTGATCTGGGACCAGTTTTAAGCCTCTCCTGTGATGACGATGGTTTGTTTATGATGGAGAAGCTGAACCTAGATCAGCATAAATGTCTAACATGACAACAGACTGTAGAGGCTGTGGTGTCATGCGAGATGCGGTATGGCTGAGCTGATTGGATGGATGTAGATGTCACCACTAAAGCCTTGGATTAAAGATCTCAAACATTAGTTGTATCTAGTATTTGCATACCACACATGACGATCTCACTTTCTTTCCTCTCAGAGTTGAAAGATGCAGAAGATCCTCTTCCATCTTTTCCTGACCTTGAGCAACGACTGCAGGTAACGTTTATCTATAGAAATGACAACATGCTTTATGTTTGGAATGCATTAACAATACAGGAAATGGCTGAATTTTATTATACATTCTAATTGGTGCAAGCTGGTTTGATCAAGGTGGTTGATCAGCTGAGCTACCAGCTGGCGGGATAGAGTTTATCCTGCTGGCCTCAACTTCCTGTTGAATGAAAATTGAAATTATCACTTGATGGCATGACCTTGGCAGTGACTGTTGAGTTTTTGCTGACACTGAAGCTATTGTCCTGCTCTGACCTGTCCCAAATAACAACAATTGTAGTCCAGGAGAGTTCTGTAATGAAGGGTTTTCTGAGATTCCCATAAACTTCCCGAATTGATTCCCTTATGGAATAGACAATATGCCTTCATATGTCTTTATATTTACAAGATATGCTTATATAGATATGTTTTTTTTTTCCTCCACATCAGACCACATCAGTCTAATATAACCTAGTATGGTTTATCAGCAGAGAATGTATACTGTGATGTATACTGTCAAAACAGCTTCAACACTGACTGTTCAGATAAACAGGTTTGGAAAGTAATATTGTACTGTGGGTAATATCAGGGGTTTGGGGTCATAGTGTGACAGTTGGGTGGCAAAAACTGCATAAAGGCTAAATCCACCGTGCTAATGTTAGAACCAAACACCAGAAATAGCAGGATTGAGTGGTAAGATTGGGCAGACTGCAGTGAACTGCTCTTGCGTGTACATTTAATGTGGAAAAGCTAAATATAAGACTCAGACAATTAAACAATATTATAAAGCACATTTTGGTTAGAGAAATTGTATATTAATGCTTTATTTTGTTTACGGTTAACACTACCTCGACCAACCACATCTGTGTCTATTCTGACTGTTTTTTGTTGTTACACACCTTAACATTGAATTGATCTCATGTAACACCAAAGTTAAGCTATGGTGAAAAGCTATACAGATGCAGTGATACCGCAGTAGCGTCACAAGAGGGCAGTAGTTAGTCACGCAGTAGTCACAACATAGAAAGGTTTGGTTTGATTGTTAACAAGAGATTGCATGAACATTAAAGAACATTGGGGTGGTTTCAGGGTAAGTCTATCTAAATATAGAGACAGACAGATAGACACACACACACATCACGGGGGAGTTGAGGGGAAAATCTGGGAGAAGCAGAAGCAGTTTAGTGATGATATTTTAATGAACTGTTCTATGAGTCATTGCGAAAGCAGAAGTTTTTGACATAAAAGGAAATAATAACGTCAAGCTCTCACCAACTGTTTCCACTCATTGTGTTTATTAAAACCTTACTGAACTGAAGTGAACGCTAGTTTTGTGTATATGTTGTAATGTATCATAGAATCCAAATAAGTAAAGAATGTGGTTTATGCAGTATTAGGTTAAATATAACAAAACTGGTTTCACTGGTTTTGATATGTTATTTATAATGTGATGATCAGTTCTTCTCACTCTGAACAGCCAGTCCTGCCATGTCAGTCACTAAAGGAGTCTGTGGAAGTGTATAAAGACCACTGCAAGATGGCCAATGAGTTTAACCAGGTCAAACATGAGATTGCCCGGCTGGAAGACAGAAAGTAAGCCTTTAAAATAACCACATGAGCAAACTCAGCCCATGTGTGCATGATGTCATTAAGACCCTGTTATTACATTTACTCTGTGTTTGAATGGTGTATTTTTATATAAACAACACACATCTTTATGAGTGATTATGACTAAAATTGGTCAAAGTTCTCTCTATCTGTTAGTGTTTGTGGAGTTTGCTTTAAGTTTTTTCTGTTGGTTAAAATAGGCCTGTGTAATGATGAACCCTTACATACTGTATTGTGGTATGTGGGGCTTTTTTTACTAAACAGCATTGCAAAACCGCATTTGAAAATGAGAGTCCATGTATTTGACATTTAAAAGCCCTTGCACATGAACTTTGGGAAATGCACAGATTTTAAAGAATGTATTGTTTTGTGTTATGTATGCTCTTACATGAACCTATTGTTAAGGTCTCTAAGACAAAAACCCTTAAATGTTTGAAGCTGATGTTTTAGAAAAAATAAAGTTTTACATGCAGGAGAAATATAAGGAGAGATATTTATGCAGACATACCTGGAGATAGTTTTATTACTCAGGAAATTTTATGCAGTGAATGTTTATTTACGATATGAAGGGGAAAGCAAAGACTTCTTTAAACTAAATGTCACTGTAAATTTCCAGTGTTTTTTGTAAATAGGAAAGCACATGCAATTTCTCAATTACACTCAAAGTGCCGAGCTTTTCAGGGACACACTGTAATTCACTTGTCTGAGTTTTCTTGCGACCAAGTGCAAGTACAGAGGCTGGAGATTTATTTCTGACTCCTGGTGAACAATTTGTTGACTCTCCCTAATCACATAGAAGTGAAATGTAAACGAGGGCGAATGTGTGTTATGCTGGTTTTATCCTTGTCCAATTTTAAACAGCTTTGTGTTCCAAATGCTAAAGCTCGGTATTAAATGATTAACATGTAAATGACACACTGCCCCACCCAACTACCTTCCTCAGATGATTAACGTGGTCCAAAGGCCGCTGATCTCATGCACAGAGATCAGTCATTGTCTCAGTGCTATTTTGGGTCACGGCTTTGTTGATTTGATCTTGAGCTAGTGGAATGATTCAGGTCATGGGCTAGTGTTGTATCAACCAAGATAGTATCTGAACCAAGGTACCAAATTGAATGTCATTGTTTCACTTCCTCATTTCATGACTTACATTTCATGTATAGTCAACGCAACCCTATAGTCACCTGACTGACACTCAAGGCACGTCATGTGTTATTTTGGCAAACATCCATGGTACTGTTAAAAACAATCATGCGTTCATCAGATGATTATGGAGTGTGAAAGTTGATTTACCACCTTTGACCCTGTTTTGCATGTTGTGCATAGGGAAGAGCTCATTGCAGAGTTGTTAGAAGATGAAAAGGTGTCGATGGAGTTTGCCCGGCTGGAGGAGGAATACAGGATACTCACGGAGGAGAACCGGAACCTGATCACGGTCCACAGTGAACGTGCCCAACAACTCGAGAATCTCAGAGTGATCAGTCAAAAGAGGCAGGGCTCCTCATGACCTTTGACCCCTGCTCTTTCTCCTGTGGGTCTTTACTACTGGTGTTCTTTCCTTGGTTATATAAAGATATACTGAAAAGAAAAACTGATCCTGAATCAGACTGAAACACTTAATCAACATATGTGATATATGTTAGGCTAAACTGGGTCTTTTTTTTTAGGACTGATGGTTTTGACACCGTGGCCCAAACTTGTGTTATTTTCATTTGTTGACCTAAAGGGTCACCTGATTCATATTTGTCTGACACAGTTTTTAAATATATACTTTATCTTTCTTTGTGTTAGAAGGGCGTGTTTGTTGACAAATGTGCTTCGCTGCTTATTGTAAAGATGAAATTGTGTCAGTGTTACATCATTTGAAAACCTGCTTTGAAAAAGTAAGCGTGACTGTTAGTAAAAGGTTTTACTTTTGTCTCTTAGTTGCATAAAGAAGTAATTAGAAATTACAGCTAGGTGACAACAGACTTATGACTGCACACCATTGTTTAGTCACTCAGGAATGGGGAACTTGGGTTTCGAAATGTGATCTGCTCATTTTTAGATTGTGAAACTTTTCAAAAATATCAATGGCTGACACTCCATCCCACACAGCTGAAACACGAACAACTGTGTAGATTCTGATGTATGTCCTCAAACCAGTTTAACAGCAAGAAAGTACACTCAATATATATATATGTGTGTGTGTGTGTGAATTATCTAGGGAAAGGGTTACTTAAACTAATTTAGAAGAATTTACACAATTTTTGTCAATAATTATTATATTTGTATTAGTACATGTAATTAATTGTACACTAAAATGTAGAAAATACTAGAGTGAATAGGTACGTCCCGACCATTGACTGGCAGTATGAATTGTGACGTGTGTCAAACTGAACTGTGGACTGTGGCTGAACGTTGAGGAAGTCATGACGTCATCGATAGACAGGCTCAAAGACCAATGAACGGAAGGTATTGTCTGAGAAGGCGGGACAAAAACAAGTTTAATAGAAGTCACATGACGACAGAGTAAAACACAAGCGCCTCCTATTTTCCTAGTTACAAGTGAGCGCTTCAAAAATCTTAGTATGTTGTAACATCTAACTTTTACACGCACCCTCCAATGATATGACAGGTGAGTATTTACAGGTTGTACTATAACATTATATGCTGTTATATATATTATGTATGTAGATGGAGAAAGTCACGGACAAATTAAGATATGTAAACTTAAAGATGATGTTTAAAAGAAAAAAATATTGTTTATTAATGATCACGACCCTGGAATCGTATAAATAGAATGATTTCAAATTAAACGCTACACATGTCATTGTTTTCGGAGGCTGTGTTACAATCTAGTAAGCTGTCTACTTAGAAAACAGTTTTAAACATTATATTCGCATCGCTTTAATCGTCGTGTTTGACACGCAGCCGGAATGTTTGTTTATGTTTATCACATCAAAAGCGCGTCTGTTCTTTACACCTTATAATTTATAGTGACGTGCGTTCATGGCCCTCCGTTAAAAGTCTGAGTAAAACTGTAGCTGCTCTGTACGGGGTAACCGGCTCGTACGGTCCGTGTAAAGTAGAGAAGTTCAATGGGAACAGGGCAGACGGGGAAAATGCCAACTCATCCTTTATCAGCAAACCCAATGAGTCAGCAGAAACACGCTCTTGCACCACACGCTCAGTGCATGACTGGGACAAACTCTCTGTACTCGGCTGAGATAAGATCCCGTGTGTAAAGACACGTACTCTTATAACTTATGGACTGTTTAACATTTTCTCCCAGAGGCGTTTTGTGTTGTCGCCTGATATTTGGATAGTTTCCTGTAGGACGGGTTTGCGCTCATTTCATTGCCGGGGGACTGCGTGTAATAAAGTCATGAAACGTTGAAGACTGTTTGTATGATATCCACGTTTTTCCATTTATTTGCATTATTTTAATTATATTTTTCTCAACCAAAGTACTTGGGGAAAATTGCAAATGCATCGTGTTAATTGCGTGGTTACAGTGTAATATATTGGTTACATAATTTGTTTGCTTACTGGTTTGAATTTTCCATATAAATGAGTTGCATAACCAAATATGTCACATTAATCGCAGTATTTGTCTTCATGTTGTGAATCATATTGAAATACACTTAACAGTTCTGGTGAATGTGTTTTTATGATACAGATTAACTCAACATGTCAATGGAGAAATCGAAATCTTCTAAGTTTACCTTCCAGTCATCTGTGCACAGTTCCCATGTTCTGCAATGTCTAAATGAGCAGAGGAAGAAAGACCTTCTGTGTGATGTGACCGTGGTGGCGGAGAACCAGAGTTTTCGAGCCCACCGTGCGGTTCTGGCCTCCTGCAGCGATTTCTTTAGCGCTCGGGTGTCTAGTCTTACTACACCTGAAGGACCTGTCATCAACCTTCCCGATGAGGTAACAACAAAATTATAGGTTTGAGATTCACAGGCTGAAAGATCATGGAATCTCTCTGGTCAAATTTTATTAAAAAAAAGTCCGATTTTGATGCATTTGATATTTACGCAGGTGACTGCAGAGGGATTCGAGCCATTATTGGAATTTGCCTACACCTCCAAGCTGATCTTCACCAAAGAGAACGTGTTGGAGATTCGTACCTGTGCGTCTGTTCTTGGTTTCAAGAACTTGGACAAAGCCTGCTTTGATTTCCTTCTCCCCAAGTTCTTTGACAGCAGTAGAAGTTCGTCAAAAATACAGAAGAAGCAATGCTGTAAGACTAAATGCTGCAGGGCACGGGATGTCGAATCAAGCTTGGCTACACAGGATGATGTCATTGATGAAGACAAAACATTACTTCAGCCCTCACAGTCTCAGCTTCAGGAAAAGGAGCCAGCTTGCCCTTCTTCTACTCCAGCTGAGGAAGCTACGGGAAGTCAAAGCCAGAAACACACAGACTACTCCCTCCTATGTCCCAAATACCGAAAGTTTCAAATAGCCTGTGGGAAGGAGCGACCCTGTCTGGAAGTCTGCGGCTTGGAAACGTTCCCCACATCCCTTAGGAAATCAGGAGATAATTGTTCCCTAAGCTGCCTTCCTTGCTCAAGCAGTGGCGACTGTGGTGAGTCAACACAATCTGTTTGTGATTCAGGAGACTTAGCTAAACAAGAAATGTCCGTTCTCTCAGGAACAGAAGATTCTGAGAGATCTTTAAGCTGCAACACCGAGACTTGCTCACCTGACCGATGCGACACGTTGAGGAGCAGAGAAGAGATTGAGGTGGCCAAACAGCTCACGCTGTTGCCGGATATTTGTCCCACCCAGGCATCTCCATCTGGTCTGGGCTTGGAGGGGAAACAATCGAACCTCTTGTGTCCGAATAACTGGCAACTGGACCCCAGGGTGCTGGAGTGTCCCTTTCTGCAGAGCTTTGGGGCGGTGAGCGCTCAACTGCATGACGGTGATGGGGGATCAACGTCGCAGGGTAGTCCATACATGCCCTCCAACCAATCAGGGGAGGACTCTGATAGTTTTGACACAGAGGGGGAACATGACCGTGTGTGTAAGGTGAGGCCTGGTCATTTGTAATAAATATACCAGGCCAAGCATCAGATGTACAAATCCCAAGTATTAAAATCTGTCTCCTTGACAAGTATCTTTATTCTGTGTTTGGCCTGCAGATGTCACTGCCGCTCTCTGTGGATCAGATCGTCTCTCTGAGCAGGAATGACTTCCAGCAGATGTTGAAGCAGCAGTGCTTGACGCGAGAGCAGCTCGAGGTCGTGCACGACATTCGCAGACGAAGCAAGAATCGTATCGCGGCCCGTCGCTGCCGCAAGAGAAAACTCGACTGTATCCACAACTTAGAATGTGAAATACATAAACTGGTGTGTACTTGAATAATCCTTCTTGGTGTTTTAGTAATTCAAAAAGCTTTAAGTTAATAAAAACACACGTTCCCTTTAATAGTTAAATCAGATTTACTGGCTAAATCTGTTGAATGCAGTGAATCTTACGAAAACACATTTAAGTCATTTAACTCTAAGATTAAATTAAATTATGGCACCCTATTTTGGTTAAAATCCCAAAAAAATATATTAACATTTTTTTGTATTTTGTAATTATTTTCCTGCCACTTAAGCCACTCCCACCTCCAAAATTATCATAATAATTATCATACAAAAATACAAGCATGTCCTTAATTTACCGCAGCATAAATTAAAGGCAGTACAACTAATATTATCTTAATATATAAACATATGTTACTGCAATCATTGGCAGGGAAATGTCTAATTGTCATTATAATGTCACAAATTA
>JAZGTK010023175.1:0-10033 GCA_036877625.1 Ambastaia sidthimunki | reverse complement strand
AATATACGGTATGTAAGGTTAGGATATTGGGGGTCTCATAAACACCTGGGAAGATGACTTTGTCCACCCTTGGGTCGGCCTCCAGAAACTGGGCCACAGCCAGGGCATTCTTAAAGTGCTGTTTCATTCTTACAGGCAGTGTCTTCAGACCTCGACTGCACATATAGCAGTCAAACGGAGAGGGAACAACACCAAGAGCTAATGTAACGAAAGTACAATCAAAGTAAAACATTAACAGATATGAACATGCAATAACACTATATGCAGTAATTCAGTGCCACAGAGAAAACCTGATACATACCTGACAAATCAGATCAGAATGCTTTTAACCAGAATATCACACTTAAACCTGAAAGGTTTTAAATGACATATAGGTCATTAGATTTAGTAACATCTCACCGTTCTGCAAAAATTTGAGCCGTTCATACAGATCGTCACGGTTGATAGAAATCAGCCCCATGACAACATCGCTGTGTCCTGAAATAACACCCGTGATCTGAACTTTAAGATGCTTAATGCAGTTTAAAGTCTGTCAATGAATATGTCATTGTATTTTTACCACTCGTGTACTTTGTTGCAGAACACATGCAGATATCCGCTCCAAGAGACAGAGGGCGCTGTTGCATGAAAAAATACATACAATTTAGTTATTTAAATATTTTAGCATCTAGTTTCTTACTATAGGACTCCACAACTACACTGGAATCTTCTGAATAAATTAAACAAATGTTGCATTAGCCTAAATTTGTATTAAAAAACACAAACAACTCATTTGAATATGTTACAATTTTGGTCTCAGAACTTGGTAACAATGAGTTTTAAATTTGTGACAAACGCAACGCTGGACTCATCTGATGTATTTTAAATGCACAAACACATATAATATGCACTTAAACATATTATTAGTTATCTACTAGTTATCCATAAATAAGACAGCAGCAGCTAAACAAACATATATAAATGTGTATACCTGGAAATAGGCTGACATGAAAGTGTTATCCACAACAACAATGATGTCTTTGCTGTATTCATGGGCAACATCTGCACAGGCTTGAATATCCACAACTTTCATCATAGGGTTTGTGGGAGTTTCAATCCATAACATCTACAATATAGGGGAAATGCCATATTTAATACCCCCTATACATTCATTACACTTACATTTAAGTGTAAACCAAAATTAAATGCAGTTGTGTTGAAGACAAAGCTAAACACTGATGGCAACATGAAACCTGATTGCATTTAGAAAAAACCTGTTTTGTTTGTGAACACTGTTTTCTTTCTAACCTTGTGTTAACCAGTTGTACCTTTGTGTTTGGTTTAAGCGCCGTTCTCAGAAGCTCCAGCTGTGTACAGTCAGCAAACGCCACGTCCAGACCCATTTCATCTGCCATTTTTCTGAAATATCGTTTAGCACCTATAGAAAAAACGTGACAGACACTTTGAGCTATACGTCTTTCATTTTCTATGAAGCACAACAATGTCATAACTCTGTTATTGTAAGTCACCTCCATAGACATCATTTATACACACGATTCCATCGCCAGCCTTAAAAAGATGAGTGATGGTCAAAATAGCAGCCAGTCCAGAGGCTACAGCCAGACCTGTGACAACAGACTGTGAGCTTTATACATATTGTATGTACATATAAACTAATTACACCATATTAGTTATTGATTTACAGTGTTTAGCATCATCCAAAGCAGCAACGGTCCTTTCAAGACTGTTTCGTGAAGGATTTCCACTCCTGCTGTATTTAAAACCCTATAGAAACAATAATAAAACTGTACTGTACATACATTAATGCATTGAAACTGGGTCAATATAAAGTTTAACTTAAAACGTAAGTGTGCACCTGTCACAAAAATGTAAAGATATATTGTGAATTCGTTCCTTTATTAAGAGAAGTTTCTACTTGGGCTTAAGTTTTTATGAAAAATGTTTTAATAAACAAAATATAGTTTCACATAAACTCTGTATTATATTGCAAAACCCTCATAATGGCAGTCCTAGTCCAAGTTTATTTGCTTGCCAATGCTTTTTTATTGCACTTAACCATCGGATAAACGCATGGTAATATTTATGTAACGTGTGTCTGAATGGCTTACCGCATGTTTTCCAGGGGCGTGTTGTTTGAAGGTGGTGGACAGTGAAATGGGGGGCACCACGGCCAGTGAGGTCCACTGCTCCGGTTCTGAACCGACGTGGATCGCGTCTGTGGCGAATGACTTGAACTCGTGTAGGAAGCCGCTGTGCGTGTGTGAAGCCATGTGTCCTCCTGGATAATTATGGGATGTGTTCACAGAAGACTGAACAGCTGTGCCTTACAAAACAATGGTTTACACATTAAACAGTAACGTGTAAGAAACAAGCACCGCTGATTCTACGCCGATCACTGTATGTGGAGCGTGATGCAATAAAGTCTATCTATCTGTCTATCTTGTTGGCAATATTGTGCTCATATGAGATAACTTGATAACCCAAGCTTCATAAATTCTGTGGTCACGTAATCCTGGTAGAAAAATCAAATCAATCTCAAGACTTTTCTAAATGTATCTGTTTAATTTTAGAAACAATGGCAATAATTGTGTACCATTTTAGTGCACAGACACCACGACCCAGTTAATAGAGTCCAAAAACTACAAGGTGTTTAGATCAGGGTAAGAAATGAAGATCTTCTGAAGAAGGTTGGGTAGCTGTTTATTTACTTTTTAAGCTGCTGTTTATTTAAAACCGGGCAAGTCACGTCATTGTTAATGGAAGAATCACTCAGCAATATGTTGATGAAATGTTTAACACTTTAACATGTTTGGCTCCTAAACATCTTGATTAGCTTCAGGTTCAGGTGTGTTTGATTATGGTATTAGCTAAACTCTCCAAAATCAGGGTGTAATCTTCCAAAAAAACACAACAATTGTCCCATCACAGTTCTTAAACCTTTATTTATTTGCATAACCACATCCGTAAGAAAGTACAATAACGTTTCAGCACGTGGAAGTCATCTCATCGCGTTCCACATTGTAACACAAACTACTATGTACAGTCAAAAAACTGAGGTTCCTTTTGATCATTATATACAGAAACACTGTTTCAAGACCCATAAAACCTGCTGTACACGAAACAGTGTGTGAGTCCAGGTCCACAGAAACACTCAGACACAGTGATACCCATCAGGAACACAGATGAATCTCTGCCAGTCCACCAGAGAGATTAGTTTGGCACTCCTCGGTAAGAAGTGAATCTGAACAGCTCACACAGGAAGGCTGAGTTTTGGTATCACCTCCATCTGACCATCACCTAATCCTCAACAGAGGAAAACTACTTTCTGCCGGAGGGTGAGTCTGGCACTTTTGATTACCGCCAGCGGATTTACGGTAATTTGTGGCAGTGGGTTCGATATTTCATTGCCATTGAAGATTGTCACCTTTGCACTGATGTTCTTGAGCGAAAAGACAGTTTTGTTCGACTGGATGACTTGATGTAGTTCCCAGCAGAGCTTCTCTTGTTTTGCACTCTACCTGCCTGCCGGGACTTTCTCTTAGCCTCGGGTTCAGAGTCACTGAGCTCTGCGTCTGGGCAGTAGCCATCGGTCTCCTGGTGCGCTCTGCCGCCCCCTGGTGGCCGCTCACTGGAAACCGGTTTGGTGAAGGCGGAGGACTTGCGTGCATTCTTCTCGAAAGCGCGGAGGTCATCGGTCCGTACTAAACTGACAGTGGCCTCTTTAAGAGATCTACTGAGGAACTCAAGGGAGGTTTTGCTAAATCCACCTGCCTGAACTTTCTCAGGAATCTCGGCACACGGTTTCTTCTCAGGGGGCGTCTGGCAGGAAGTGTCTCTTTGGAGTACAGGCTTCTCAATAACGCCGTTGGATTTCGGTTGGCGCGATTTTTCCGGTTCGGTTTTATCTTTCCCGCCGGACGACTGATCATGGAGCGCCGCGTGCAGAGCCAGAGGTTTGCCGGTCTGCTTTACGGTCAAAGGGGGAGTCCCAACGTATCGTTGAATGCAGACTGACGCAGGGATAAGACCGTTAGCACGTTCCTCTATACGTGTCCGACTCTGACTGAGCTGTGGTTTTCCCTGACCAATGCCACCCTCGCCACTGTCATACACATTACCACTGTTATCAGGGCACAAAGGTCCATTACCAGATTTGGAGGTGGTTTTGCCATTGCCAAGTGACACTTTGGGCATTTTGAGTTTTAAGGTTATCCTGGGAGGAGGGTGGAACAGGTTCTCTAAAGAGCCCGTCGCTGGAAGCCCTGTCAATAAAAGTAGACAAAATTAACCAGCAGTCTTGCACCGTCCCAATTATTAAATAGTTTTTGCTACCTTATTATAGTACTAGTATGTCTAGGTCAAATACTAACAAGTGTTTGTATCAGTTTTAAAGGGTAAAATTAAAATACTTTACTAGCAGTTTTAAGGTAACCTTGACCTACCATCAAAAAAATTCACAAGATACAAAGAATTTTATTTTGTTTGAATGTTTTCATTTCAACCGTAAGAATGTTTTGGTCTTTCATAACAATGCTTGGTTTTTTTCATACAACATTCAAGAAATTTCAAACAATTTTGAAAGCACTGCAGTCAGTATCAAGCATTTTTTTAACTTTGTATGAACAGGAAACATTTTTATCACACTGTCATTGTAATAAATAAAAACAGGAAGTGGTTTGTTACCTGCAGAAAGCTCCTGGTTGATGAGCTTGACGTGAAGATTGAACATCTGCTCCTGAGCTTTACTCTGAGACAGCTTCAGTTTTTCTCTTCGACTCACCATGTAGCACAAGTTTCTCACCTAACAAAACCACACACACACACAAGATCTGTAAAACCAGTCCCACACATCTTGCATTTGTGTCACATAAGAGACGTTTTCACTCCGTTTCATTGGTACCATATTACAACATTCACACGGCATGTGTAAGCAGTTTTGTGTGTTGCACGCTAAACTCAGACTGCAAGTCTTTTTGCAGTCTTAATCTTTCATGAAGTAAGATACAGTAATACTCTCTTGAAAACTCTTGAAAACATCAAATGAACATAATTTTCCCTCACTGGTGGCTTTTTTTCAGAGAACTACATGCAGATAGCAGCTGAAGATCTCATCCATGATAAAAACAGGAGAACTCACCCGCTCCAGGTCCTGCCGCAGATGCATGAACATGCGCATGCGTGTGTGGATGCTGTCCTCCTGCGGCTGCAGTAGAAGGTTCTCCTCGTCATCTTTAGGTGGCAGCAAAGGCTTGTTAAAGTTGCTTTTCCTCTTCATCTTCCAGTACTGAAAAACAAACTCCAGCAGGTGGAGAGGCAGTCCGAGGTCGTGGGCCACTTCTTCAGGCTGCACGAGCGTGTAGAACTCCTCCTCCAGCTCTTGTAGCTTCTGCGCCCTCAGGCCCAGCTTCTCCGTCTCGGTCGGAGGTTTGTGTCGGGCCGGACTCAGGCCCGGTTCTCCAGATTTGGGTTTGCTGTGCTTCAGGCAGAAGGATTTGAACTTGACCTCATCACCTTCATCCAGGATGGTCTTCATCTCCAGGTTGTGCTCAAAAGCGCAGGTGACGTGGAAGGGGATGGTGCAGTTCTTAACGGAGCACTAGTAGACGAGAGACCATGTTAGAACACAGACAGTCTAGAACACACAGTTCTCATGTTGTTCTGTTTTCTAGATTTACCTGTATGCAAGCTCCCGTCTTGATTTTACAGACACTACAGATGAGGGACCAGCGACTGGGGGGAATGTGAGACACTTTGGTGATGGGTTCCATCCTTTCCGGGCATGCGATGCTCACCTAAACATATACACACAAACATATACACACACACTTTTTACTTAATTTTGTTTTATAAAGTAGTTGAATAATTTCACAGAAGTCTTTTTAGGAACTACAAAGAAAAGCTTGCTGGAACTACGAGTTCCTGGTCTTCTTGAAACCAGGAACTATTAACCTGACACACAACTTACTTCAGGTATCCAGAGTGCACAGCTCACGTGAGCCCACTTGGTTCCCGCTCTGGTGGCCTTCATCGCACCGCCTCTTTTTGGACACAGAAGGCACTGGGGGTTGATGCCAAGCACACAAGTTCTGCACAACCAGTTTCCTTCTGGCACTTTTACAATGCCATAGCAAGCCTGCAACAGAAACAATCATAAGTATGAGTTTAAGAATGACTCTTTCTTTCATAATTAAAACAATCAGGTTTTAGTGTCTTACCTGGTGCACACAAATGTTGCATTTGTCACAAAAGACCATGTCGTTGCCTTCTTCGCTGTCGGGCGAGCGACACACGTCGCATATAACATCCTCGTCGTACTCTATCCCCAGGCCTTCCTCCGTCTCAATTGCATGGTTCATGTTTTCATGACACTTCCTTTCTAGGGCCTCCATTGCCCGCTCTACTGTCAGCTCATCCACCGGCCCATCACCTGAAACAGACAATGTTACTTTATTATCGTTCATGTTCTTAAAATCTAGTGCCCCAAATCTTACAGGAAATTGGCCTTCTTCATACTGGCTCTCCTTCTTACCCATCTGCCCAAGCTCTGCATTGAGGTGCTGGAGCCAGTATAGATCCACATCATCCAGATCGTATCTGCACATGGCCTCTGCTAGCTCCTTGAAGTTGACGTAGCCTGTTTCCGTGGAGTCCTGATTCCAGGACTGAATATACTTCCTCGGTCTGGTGAAGAGGACCTCCTTTGCCTTCTCGGCTAAAATCCTGCACGACAAACACAAAAACAAGTTGCAAGTAGACAGAAGATAGACTGATGTATAGATAGAAAAGTGTATGATGTACCTCACAGACGGCTGAGGGATGGTATCTGGACTGGCAAGTACTTGAACACCTTTTTCCCATTCCTGCTTCCACGTATCAGCCAGAAGGTAATAATCCTCCGGAGAAACGTGATGAGAGTCTGGCAGCTTCATGGCACTGATTAGGTCTTTTCTGAACACCTGCAAAGAGAAGATCCACACATTAACCAGAATAAGAGATACGGCCCAACATTAACCAGAATAAGTGATATGTTCCACTTCTATTCTGGCTATCATAGATCTGATTAGGGCAAATTAAAGGTCAAACATGAGTCTTCTGTTCGTACCTCTGCTGGTTTCTTCTGAGCAGAGGCAGGGGTGCCCGGTTTGCTTCCATACTTGTTAGAGGAGAAGGACGTTGAGGGACCTTTGAGAAGCCAGAGAGGAAAACAAAGAACATGCTTTACTTCTGTAAAAAAAGTTTTTACTGACTTCTAAATGATTTGATGTTCTTCTCACTTTCATTGTCTGAACTATCACTGCTGCTCGAAGCCCTGAGTCGTTTCATCCTGACGTATCCTGCAATGAGATTTAAAGGAAATCTTTCCGAGTTAACCACAAGAAAAATATTTACAGTGTAACAGCTCAGGTACAATGAGGATTTCTACAGCAAAACTATTGTCATGTGAAATGAGGGAAAAAAAATGAAAAAATAAGGCTTGCAAAAAAGGTACCTTTTTTACTTAGGTAAAGTATCTCAGTGTACCTAATACAAATCATATTCCATGAACATGTACAATACAAGGACTACGGTAAGGAACATATATTACCATATATTACTGTACCATGTAACAGCACAGTACTGTTTTAAGGGCACTCTGAACCATTTCCGGACATTTTTTGTCCACTTACCATAAATTTAAAGCTCATGCTACTGTATTCATCCACCGGGAATCTTCTCCTGCTAGCTCATGCCTGGAAAACAAACAACACACGAGGAGTAAATAAACTGTTTCAGTTGAATGAAAATAGTAAAACAGCCAGCAGAGGGTAACAGGAGACACCCAGTACTGGCTGTACTGTGAATTATACCCATACCTGACTGAGAGTGGCCTCCTTAAATAAATATTAACCTGCCTTACTAGGAGCAATTACAGCCAACCCACATATATACAAATACGCAAACGCACACTTTAAAAGCACAGTATACTCAGTATACCTTATAGGCAACTCATTTCAGGCTCTACTGAAAATAATGACATTTCTGACGGAGTAAAGTCACTCATTCAGAATTAAAACTACCTCCATTTGCTTTAAAAAGAAAATAAAGGTGAAGTTATATTAAGCACAAATGATTCTGGGATATAAAGTAAACAGCAAAGTTTGCTTACAGTCGCGAGCCAAACTCGAACCTGCACTGCTTGAATGAGCACCACCACCTAGTCTGAGTTGACCATAAGGCCACATCTCTGATAACCCCAATTGTTTGTACAACCTGGCTAAGAATACTATATAACAAACCAATTCTTTCAATAGGCATTAATCGTCAAGCACTGACACTATAAATGCCACAGACAGGAAACAGCACTAGCTGGGATGGAATTTGCCTACTTGGCAGTTTGTAATCTTACATACTGAATTAAAAGTATAGCACCCCCTGGGGGACATAGTCCCTTACTACAACCATACAAAAACAGGAACCTACAGGTTTCAGGGCAATTTTACTGTGCAACCATTACAGCCCCTAAGAAAAGAAATGCATGAATTATATAGCTTGCATTATAGCTATAATTTCAGACATTTATATACACTGTAATGTCAGACTAAGTAAACAGAGAAAGCTTGCACCCTCACCCACTCAATGAAGGACTTTTGACATGGAAGTAAGAAAGAAGTAAATACAGCCATTTCAGTTTTGCAGGGTTTGTAGGAAAAGCATGTCAACAAAGTAGTGGACAAGGGACCCCCTTATTTTTTAGTCACAGGACAGCCCTGCTTTATATTACAAAATGGCAACACAAAATGACAGTCGTAGAAACCCACCCCATCCCTTCTGCGCCATGATGAAACCCAAAGCTCTGCCAGAAAGACCACCCAACACCCCCTAACAAATCAGAGAGCCCACCTTACACTGGCCAAGTGCACCAACAAACCTCCCATTCACTAAATCTAACGCATGTTCATTATTATTATATCTTTGTTTATGATGCATCTGGTTAGGTTAGTTAAACTGACCCTCGACTATAATCGTACAGATCTGGGGTCAGTGATTTCGCGGGAAACAGAGGGAGGAAGCGGAAGCTCGTGGAATTATTCACGCATTCCGTCAACTGTACTTCCGCTCCAAACTTTCTGTGCCCTGTCTCGCCCCATCATTACAAATTCATTTAAACACGATGCACTTAACTTTAGACACAACATAACACTCTATATATTTGCCATCTTATGTTTAATATATTGTCTAATGGCGTTTATTATTCATAGTAAATGCACGATACTATATGCAATGCATGAACTTTAGCTAATGAATGAAGGGGGGCAATTACAACCAACACTTTGAGCCCATCACACAACCTAAAACACTCACAATATCGTCCTTTACACAGTGTGAAGCCAAAACGTGATGCAAGGGGGAGAAATCTGGCGACCCTTTGTGCACTATTATAGTGATTTCGTAAACTTGCACTATTGCAATGCCGTGCAATTTACTGCATGTGGGGTAAACAGATCAGATCAACCATTCAGTCTATTAAAACCAGCTATTATTACTATAAAAGCAGATATTATTATAGTTATGTGTGGGCATTGGGTGGTTGTTGTCCTCCATTGCTCAACGCTTGAGGTTTCTGACGGCCTTGGCGCCAAACTCGAGCCGCCCTACAAGCTAACACTTAACAGTGACTACATTCACTCACACTGTCGTAAAAACCCTAAGTATATAACAACGTAATCGATAACTTAAAATATAGGATCGCTGTTGGTTACACTGTCCCAATTTGCAGACATGGGCGCTGAAATCCCGGTCATGAAGCGGCGGGCCTGGAAAACTAGCAAGACACGAGCAGCATTGTGGACCTACCTCACATCCAAAAAGCACAACACGATAGTCTCCGCAAAGCTGTCTTTAAATCGGGGGTGTAGAGATGAATTATACCCGTATTTTTCCTATTTTTCCTTTTCCACTGTCAATATCCTATAAGCAGATATTTCCCTCTCCCCACGACACAACTGCACTATTGTACTGGGCGACCGCTGGGTCCTAAACTCCGCCCGGTTCG
>JAZGTK010023174.1:0-10033 GCA_036877625.1 Ambastaia sidthimunki | reverse complement strand
ATTCAGGCGTCTGGTTAGTAGGTCACATGCAGATCCAGTGGTTGAAAAGTGAAAGTGACATGTTTTGGGGAATTTGCAGGGGTCAGCACAACAATGGCCGAGCTTCGCCCTGGGTGAACCACCTTCTTGATCATGGTGTCTCCCTTGCCAGGTTACAAGTTTATCAACATTTTCTGCAGTTATGACAAAGAAACCTTTTGCGGTGACCTTTTGAATGAGATTAGAAGTCTCTAATGCATCTCACTGGTTTGACATACAGCTATTGCGGTCACAGAAACATTTCACACCTTTAAACAATGACTGTTGCCTTCTTGAACATCAATAAATGTTTGAAGCCTTTAGTAATAGTTGTACATCACTTCACTGTTATTGTCACATCATTGACACAGGTGTACAAGGAGTGTGTGAATAGTGCTGTTAAAAGTGTGACACAATTACCTCAGTAAATACACTAAATAGTAAATACACTCTACACACTGTAATGTAATATAGAGAGCTGACACACACACATGTGGGTAACCATAACAAGTGGGTACAGGACGTTCCACTTAAACTGAAGTATTGTAATCAATGTAGCCTTTGTATTTTATAGATTAGCTTTATTAACTTATTACTTTATTTTACCGTGTACATATTTCATTTCTCATTTTTAATGGCATCAAAACATAAATGGAAAAAATGACAAAAGTATTGTGTTTAAATATTGATTTGTTTTAGTTCAGATGGGAAACAAAGTGACTGACTGCATGTTGAGCTGGGTTATTTAAATCTCACTTTACGAATTATAATAACTGGAAAAATAATTAAGAGTTTACACATTTACCAGTTAACAGTTTATATTGTGTTGTTATAAAGTGGATTAATATTTTGGTGGGCCACTGATACACCAGCTCATACAGATGTTTCCTTTCATCATATGAGACGCTTCCCATGCAACAAACAGACGACATTGTTGGAAATGTAGGATTATGTATATGTTTAAAACATATACATAAAAATTAATGTTTATGTATATGTTTTGTAATATTTGTTATATTATTTTAATTGTTAAATATGCTTTTATACGCCACTGATGGCTGTTGAGAGCAGAGTTACCATAGCAACACTCCAGTCAGTTATATGATAAAACACCGATAACCTCAGAATAATGAACATTATTTACCTACTATTTAATGTGTTTTGGTTAATATTTGTTCCTCTGTAATTATACTATCTTCATACTATCCTTAATCTAGTCCGGTAAAATGATGCTTGTTTATGTACATTGTGTTATATATGAGGAAAATGTATTGTTATACTCATGCTTAGGTGATTAGTAACACCAAATGTTGCCTTTTCAGTGTAAATGTGCATTTTAATAGTGATGTCAAGAAACGGTGTATAAATATTAATAATATCATTATAATAAATATGTATTATTAATATTTATTATTAATGTAAATAATAATATTTACAGTTTAAATTAGTTTGGGGCAATAAACAAACATAGTTAGACTACTGCATGTCCGCCCTTAAAAGGTTAAATGTTACAAATACAAATTTTGCACGGTTGCTTTTTTATTACTTTATAAATTTGCCTTATTTGTATAATTGCTGTTTGGGTGAAGCTTAAAACAACTTATCCCATCTATTGACGCATGTCTTCACAAAAGGTCACGTTACACAATAATACACAAGATGGCGCTACTCTACCGATATAAAAGATTTCGTAATTTCCCACCTGCAGCTCGTTTTCACCATCTCATACATTAATATTTCAAGTTTTTAATTAAAGGACAATAAAAATACCCGCAAAATGTGATATTTTTTAAAAAATAATTTCAAGTGTAATTTCTACTTCATAGACTTCAAATTATTATGTAAAAGATGCTTATATTAAATTCTGTGAGTCTCTTCTATAGATTGTTAGTGATCTGTTTTTAACAGTGTCATGCTGTAAATTTCAACGCCTGGGCAAAGGCACAGTTGAGCCAGCTGTATGTTCAGCGTGTATAGGAAAGTATCCCACCGTGTCGGTGGTCTACACACACTTGGCTCATACAGACTGATGGAGACGTGTGCGCGCACGAGGAAAGCGTCACCGCACACGCACTCACTCACGCGTGCACACATTGACTCATTCAGACTGATGGAGACGCGGGTGCGTTCAGCTCTGACCGCCGTAAATCCCTGCAGGTAAAATTTTTAATTAAGCTTTTAATTAAGATGTGCAAGTATTTCCAGTCAGTCATAATTTGCCTGCTTTATTCCTGCAGGAAGAAAACTCAGACACGGTCTTTTATATGTTTGACATTTCTCTGTTAATTATAGTCATATTATTGTCACAATTATTTGAAAATGCATTGGGCTGTGTGAGACATTTCTAAGCAGTTCACAATTTTTTGTTTTATTATAACACAAACTTTGCGTCTCACTTAAGAAAAAGGCGCAATACTGTGCGCAGCTGGTAGGAATAAAGAAACTGGTATTTGGGCTACGAGGAGGAAAGTTCCTATCGAACTTGTTTACAGGAACTTCAATGAAATCACTTAACGCAGATTTTAAGGTCCATAACGCGCAATAATTGTCCTTAATGCGATCATCGAACCTGTTTCCTATAGACACGAGTAGACGAACATCACATTGCCGGTGTGTTTTTGGATGGTATGTCCTTGTTTCATGTCCAGCGTTTGATGGCACATTGCGAGGGAACATTAAGATGAGACGCAGGTGAGCACAAATCATTTCATCACCGTTTTATCGAGGTTATATTTCAGCCCTATATAAATATTATTGTTATTATGTGCCTCTGTGAATTTTGCTTTAATGGTGCTCTATAAAAAAAATTCCTGGTGCAGACTGAAAATATCAAAGTTCATGTTACGTCATCATTGTAGCAGAGTGATGTCTGGCGTCATGGCTATTATGAAATACAGAGATGATCAACATTGAGAGAAAAATTATGTTTGAGGAATGTTTTAAAAAGCATAAAGCTAATCGTGATATGGGAGAGTACTTATAGACTGTAGAAATGTTTGCGTCTTGTTTCTTCGGATAAGCCAGTTATACATGTAGTTTTCCAGGTTGCAACACATTGCAACACAGAATTTAAATAAATTGGCACCATTAGATGTGTTTTATTGATTTAAAAATCCTAGTTTATTCTATCAGTGTTACAATCACAACTAAAATGACATCTGGCACCAGATATCACTTATTTAGGACTTTTTCCACCCTCTGTGTCTCCCTCCCAATATTTCACCCTCTCTACCTCTCATTGTGTCTCTGTTAGCTGATATGTCACCGTGTTTTTTCTTTTCCCTCCATCTTCATCTCTGTCTTCCTTTTTGCTGTCATTTGGTTTCCATGGTTTCTCAAAGACCCATGATTTTGCTCTGCTTTTGGAAGAGACTCTTGTCATTTTGACAGGTCATGTCTATCTGCAGGTCACTGGATGTGATAAGAGAGCGTCATATTATCAGGTTATTAGATTCAATTATGCCTGTAAAAGCCTTAAATTTTCTTTGCAGGAAGTTTTGCTGACAAAAGAGACTGAAACTAAATTAATAAAGCAAAACTAATAAAGACTTAGACACAACCTAGTCTGTCATTCACTCAGTTTATTAATTATTACGAGGTACCACTGGAACACTAAACAGAAGGGGGAATTAAACATAATATTTGTTGCAGCATTTGCCATATGTTGTCTGCAGTTCATCAATAACAATAAAATTAAACAATAAAATGACAAACCACAATACAAATTTTAACACCCTGCACACACATTTCTATGTATACTGTATGTGTTTGTATATGTAAGTCTGTTGCCTTTCCATATAAGGTCAGTATTAATAAATCCTCATAGTAGGTCACATCATAGCTCTTCATTGTGTTTTTGAGAGATTTCACATTGCTGACATGTACATGACATTGCCGAATGACATCTTTAATAAAGGACAGATTAAATTTTCACATGCTGCCTAATTAATCTTTTTCTTTGTCAGACACGCAAAGACAAGTTAATGACTCCTACTCTATCTTGACATTTAAGGGCCTGCTTCAAATGTTTGCGTATTCCCTTCTCTTTGTAGAACAGCACTATCAAGGGAATATTCGGTACAGAGCATGCGAATCGCCTGCCATTTAGCATCAGTCCACTGGGATTAGCGACCAACTGTGGAATCCCATTGCAGGAGGCAAAATAAGTGTACTGGCTTGTGTATGGTGTGTCTATTTTAGTCAGAGAGTTATGGTTTCATTTCTTGTATCTAAAAATTCATTCATTCTGTTCTTTAACAAATTAAAACAACAATGAATTAAAATACAATAAATTTGTCTTAGGGTCTCTTTCGAAAGAGACAGAGGAAAAGAGAGAGAGAAAAGGATGATAGAATGAAAAAGCTAAAAACAGAGGCTTTGTCACCTCTGTTACCTTGACAACCTACTTCAGAACCTGAGATATAGACTAATGCAGCTTATTCAGTTCACCTAAGATTCTGAGTTCAGAAATAGAACTTTCTCCATCATGTCTTTGTGTCTTCCTGTTTGCTTTTGAGGGATAGAAAGTGTGTGTGTGAGGGTTTGAATATGTGGTTTACGAAGATGTGCATATAGATGTGTACAAGAATGTAAACATGGTTTATGGGGCCCTTCCTGTGTCCTCATAAAAAATGGTTAAAAAACACATATTTGTTAATTAAAAATGCCAAAACTTTTCTGTGAGGGATACATTTATTCCATTTACATTTATTAATTTGGCAGATGCTTTTATCCAAAGTGACTTACAGTGAATTTAATGTATACATTTTTTTTTATCAGTACTTGCATTCCCTGAGATCAAACCAACAACTTTTGCGCTGCTAATGCAATGCTAACACAATGCAGTTGAGCTACAGGAAGGCTGATAAGTTTAGGGTTGGGGTTAGGGGATAAAATAAACATAAGTGTAGGGGTGGGGTTTGTACGGTATAAAAACCATTACATCTATGAAATGTCCTCATATACCACATATGCCAACATTTATGTGTGTGTGAGCCTACAACCAATGCCTTTATTCATATTATTAGCCAGAAGCTGCGAGTTTTTGAAGGCATCATTATAAATATGAAAATAAAATGAAAAGAATTTCTTAATTAACTTCTCAACTGCATGCACAATGAACACGCACACATCCCGGCCTAATTAAATACCTTTAAAAATAGAAAACATTTCTTTTAATTATTATTACCCGGTCTGCTGAATGCCAATATATGATTTATAAATTAATGCATGATTAAATGTGTATTAAAGAGACTTGCCTTTTAATTATTGTAATATGGCTGTATATGTCTTAGAAATAAAGGCCAACAAATGTCAGTGGAAAGGGTGTTGCTGCCACTTCTTATTAAATAAATGTATTAATATTCATAATTTAATTGGTCTGTAATCCAACATGACAGGAGAGACAAATCTGTCTTCTGTAAGCACTGATTTAATTGTTGTTGTATGTGCCCACAGTGTGTTGTCGTAATGAAGTCGACATGATCACGGAGAGATCATTACCTCAAAGGAAGGTGTCAGTGATACCATAATATTCTGTCAACCTCATCTAAAACCAACCAATCGCAGAGGAGGAGAGGAGGCAGAACAATGCCAGACTCCGCCCTGCAACCACCACTTCCACCAATCACAACTTTAAACTGTTCCTTAGTCTCATCAAATTGCTCCCTCAGCAACCTCTCCGCAATCGCGTATGTCGACGAATGCTACGGCAGCGACTCTTTGTTCGTTGTCATGGCGATTGCCTACAGCGCTGTGGTACTGTTGGGCGTTGTGGGCAACTTGGCTCTCATCCTCGTCATTGCACGGCAACAAGAACTTCACAATGTAACAAACGTCCTTATCGCAAACCTCTCCGTTTCGGACCTGCTGATGTCCCTGGTGTGTCTACCGTTCACCTTCATTTACACCTTCATGGACCACTGGGTGTTCGGTGCGGTCATGTGTAAACTCAACAGTCTGGTCCAGTGCTGCTCCGTCTCGGTGTCCATCTTCTCCTTGGTTCTGATCGCCATTGAAAGACACCAACTCATCCTCCACCCTCGTGGATGGAGACCCAGCCTGAACCAGGCCTGCCTGGGCATCGGCCTCACTTGGGGCCTGGCTGCTCTCACCGCCACACCCTTTCTGATGTTCTCCAGGGTGACGGATGCTCCACTGAAGCAGCTGCCCTCAGTGTTTCAGGAGCAGTACAGGGGAAAGGAGGTGTGTGTGGAGGAGTGGCCATCCAGAGAACTTAAACTCACCTACACCACTGCCATGCTGGTGCTCCAGTACATCACTCCTCTCACCTTCATCTTCATCTGTTACCAGAAGGTAAGAGGAGGAACTGGAAGTCAAATGAGCTTTTGATTGTGTTTTGTTTTTGTTGTGGGTTAAACAAAGGATGGAAGCATCAGCCAAATGCATAAATGTAAATGTAACACATCCAGTTCGTGCACATACACTGGAGTAGTGAGTTGTGAAGACAGACAACTGTGAACACACACCCAGAGCAGTCATTCACTGCAGAACCCAGGGAGCAAGTGAGGGTAAGATTTTACTAAAGGGCCTCTCAGTTGAATCTCTGACCAATAGGCCACAAATGCAATTGCAAAAATAATCAAACTTGTTTCCCAAACACATCCTATTTCTGTCATTGGTTAACAGAGTTATGTTTTTTGTTGTTTTTTTTAATGTTGTGTGTGCAAACACTACCATACGTTAAAAATCCGTTTTAATACCTTAAAAAAAACCTTAGCTGAAATCTTTTATTGTCCATCATTTAATCTAATTGCTTTATACAAGAAATAATTGAGATGTTAAAGAGATCTTTTTTGTTTAGTATGGAGTACCCATAAAAGCTAAGAAGTTAATTTGTTTCTCTGTTTTCCAGGAAATTTATGAGTCCTCAAGAAATATCAATCATGTTACAGTATAACTCAAACATAAAGGGTTGTAGATAAATAAACTCTTTGTTTTCTTTGTCATTTAAACACACTCTGTGTGCTAAAGAAAGCCTACTTTCTTCCATTCTCCCACATCCCATCTGCTGTATCAGAGTCTAATATTCTTCTCCTGTGAAAGTATCCAACAAGATGTAAATGTTTGTTGCCCTTTTCCAGTCCTGGAGAGTTCATATCTGACCAGCAAAGTTAGGGGGCAAATGGGACGTCCTTCTGAGTATTGCAGATTGACATTTATTCAGGCTTATATACTTATTCATAAATGTTTCGCTGACATTCTTGAAAGATTTCAGTTTTTTTCAGATTTCATAATCAGTTTACAAATACTGTGGTGGTCCTATGTTTAGTTAAAGCTCCATTGTGTGATAAAATCTTTGAAAATATTTGGGTTTAGTTTAATGTGTGTGTGTGTTTACAAGTGTGTCCTGATAAATCTGACTAAAATGTTCTTCAATTAAAAAAAAAACAAATTAATTCATAACATAAATATATTATTTTCCAGTTCTTAAAATGCATAATGTCCTTTTGGGAATAGCATTGGGTTTTAGTTAGCCTGCAGAAACAACAGCAAACTGACAACCTGACAAATCTATGACAAAATATATATATATTTTTTAAATAGTAAAAATGGAGAAAGTGTAGATAAGGGTTAGGTTATATTGTTTATAACAAGCTCTATATAAAAACAATAGAAGTCTAGGAAATGTCCCCATGTCCCCAGATATATAAATAAATATATACCTCAAAGATCAGTAGAATGAGTCATCTCTTCAAAAATCCTCACTGTGAAGGGTCCTAAAATAGCAGCACTAATAATAAAGAAACATAGAGAAAAGTACAAATACAGAGGATTGGTCATGTGTAATGATGTGTTAAAGACGATGAAGAGAAAGATATGTCACAGTAATAGGGTTAATATGGAGATTATTAAACTAATAGAGCAGTAAATATGTAAATTAGCGTGTGGAGTGACAGAATGAGTGTTCTGTCATCACCGTGACGATAGCTCACTGTTTGGCAAGGGCCGTGGAGCTTTGGAGTGGAATGACTGAGTTCTGTCAGGGATGCTTGTCAAAAAATAGAGCATCACTTACACCCACACGCAGATTTATATACATCTCACTTTATCGTCCTTTCCCATTTTGTTACGGAGGTGATTTTGAGGGGGTGGGTGAGCAATCACTTGCCAGGTCCCGCTGTGTTGTCGCGAGCAACATGTAAGAACTTACGGAGATGATACGGAGATGAAGGGCTCAACGTTTGACTTTGAGATATCATAACTACACCATCTGACATCATTAACAGCCATTCTAAAGTGCATTCTGACTAAAACATTAGCATGAAATATACATTTTTCAAATTTGTCAACTTTTTCTGCTGTCTTTTATGTCAAGCTTGGGATAGTTGCTGGTGAATCGCTTTGGGGCATGTTCCTGTGGTGCCATCAGCCAATCGGCTTATTTCAAGAGTCTCCAGAGTGACAGCATGACTGCAGAACTGAGTGAACATGAGCAAAGATGGCTGATTTCAAGGCATGAATTTTTAAGGATTTTTCCGCCCTCTGAACAATGGCACAGATGAACGGGAATGCCAATGAATATTCCTGGGCTATCTCCAGGAATTATGGACCTCCCTGTTGGAGACATTTATGAATTTATTCATGATTGGTGGAACTCTCGTTCATGGGACGTTTTTCCATGAGAAATTTGAACCCTACCGTTCGACTCTATTATAGCACTACAAAATACAACTGAAGTGTTCATATTTAGTCATCTTTAGATACTGCTGTCACCCAACCATCTCTCGGTCCAACACAGATGTGACGCCAACAGAGAATCTGTGTGTCCGGTCAGGGCAGAAACTGTCAGATTGCATGAGATCAGCCTCTCTCTCTGTGAGCCGTGAACCACTTCTGCAAGCCCCACTATCCATTCAATCCATCCAGACTCACATTTAATCAACTAATTAAACTAAAGACAAGCTTTGGAGAAAATCATTTGGATACACACAAGAATATTACGTACCGTACCGTGTACATGTAGTATTTCATGGAAACTGGCTTTTAAATATGAGCTGAAGTAAATAATGAGCTACAAACAAACATACATCTTAGTCTCTGTATCCTTTCATTCTCTGCCTGTGGGTTTTATGTCATACAGTTATTTCAAGTCGCAGGACTGCCATTTGTCAAATGCAGAGAAAGAGGGAGAAAAAAATAAGGGAAGGGGAGCAATAAATATACATTTCAGAGTGGCACAGTTCTGCCCTTCCCCCAATTATACAACAATACAAAATCACATTTAATCACATTTAATCACAGATAATTACAATCACAGTAAATGTCAACATTGTCTGAATTACTTGCAGTGGTTTGACAGCACTTGTTACATGAAATCGCAAAACGAATTCCACATCAACTGTATTAAACACTGTTTTGATACCTTTGTCATATATAAACCTCAATTTAAAAAAGTGCCAAATAATGACAGTATTTGTTTTGCCATTATTTTGTCCAATAATGATTTTAACAAAGTGCTCAACCAGCCAGCTGTTGCTATGGTAACTTCCTCAGGCAAACCTCATAGTTTTGTTCACAAGTGTTTACTTTCTGCTCGTAAGAAGCTATTTAACTTTAAAAAAACTTCAGAATTTGTTTTTCAAAAGAATACCATTTCCTCTCACTGCCTTCTTTTTGTGACGCGCAGTAATGTTGTAAACACCAACAGGGACTGCACATAAATCACACAGCACTGCGTTTGTGGTCCTTAAAAGAGGCTGCTGTTTGTGTTCAGTCTGTCTGTTTGTGCTGACTCAATAATATTAAAGACACAGAGCTTCGAAACACTTATACGACACAGTTCATCGTCCAAAATGTCAGAGAAGCTTTTTCACTGTCTTCTTAGCGATAGTTTCCCCTCCGGTCAGCTGTAGCTTCAGAGCTCTAGAGAGCATGTCAATAGCTTAGAGAGCGTGTCAAAAGCTGTTGGTTGAGGGGGTTGATGGTAGACTACAAATCTATTATGTGTATCTTAAAGATCACATTTGTTTGTTAGGGATTTGCACACTGTATG
>JAZGTK010023172.1:0-10034 GCA_036877625.1 Ambastaia sidthimunki | reverse complement strand
AAATTAATATTTATACAGTATACATTTCTTGAGCAGTTATCACAGCCCAAAACATGATTAGCCATTTAGGGATATTAAAGCGATTTTGGGATGTTAAAGCAAATTTTGGTCTATTTCGTTTATCGTGTTTGCAAATTAGATGGGCTCAATGAAGTTGAATAAGCTTGTTGTAGCCAGGGTCATGCTCTGATGAGTCGGATGGGCCTAAAGCATGTGACCCTGTACCTCTCCACTCATTCCCCCACCACAGTAGTGGCTAATCCATTATGATTAATTGCTTGGAGCRAAGCTACCTAAAGTTGCATTAGTAGTTGCCAATTACCATAATTGCGATGTTTTAATATGGTTAATAGGCTGACATGACCTTGCCCAAGCGCTTGGCAGGTACATGGTGTGCAAGAGTGGAGCCGTGTGGAGCACCCATATTTAGAATATTATTGATGGTGAGTCGGTCCCATTGATTCATAGCTTTGTTTGAGGAAAGAAAGGGTGAACCAATAAGAGTCTTTTACAAAAACATCCATTTGGAAAGTACCAGAGAGGATCTGATGTTTTTAAGATACAATAGATAGACACAATCACACAACAGAGTCTTCTCTGTCTGGCGTCATAACAAGGGCAAAAACAAAATGGCCTTTATGGTGGTGACTCTGACCACGCAACCTTTGAAATACCTTTGTAGTGAGTTTGGCCGCGTAGGACAGCAATTGGGATGGCGATGTAGGACGTCAACGTGGGCGCAAGAGTGTCGGGGAGGGGCTCAGAATTTAAAAAATGCACCCCGAAAGACCAGAGGGGTCAATGTTTTGGTTTTTGATTCTTTTGTGGAGTGGACAAATGATCCCTGAAGCTGCACAATAATGTTTTCATGAGACTCTAAATTTTGAGATGAAGAGGTCCTTTGTGGGCGTGGAACAGCTAACACGTGGCTGGTCTTGAACTGTAGCAGTCCTGCAGCATGTCTGCGGCAAGATGGGTCGGTTTTAGAACACTCCGCTCTAACAAGCAGCCACTTTGTTCCCAGGAGACAAGAGCCACTCAGAGAATTAATTACCTAGAGGACAGGGCAAACCGTACCACTGCAGCTTCTGAAACCAGTGCGCTGGCTCTATTCAGAGAGATAATGTTTCTCTCTCATCTGGGGCTAACCGCCCACCGCTGGGATCCCTGGGAACAAAGAGGCTGCTTTGCAAAGAGCTGCGTACTGTCTTGTACTCGCTCACTCTCTGGCTCTCTCTCTCTCCTTCTCTCTCTCACATGTATAGTAATTTATATACCCGAATTATTTCTTTAGACTCATAGATTGTTTTTTAAAATAAGCTTATGTACTGAATAGCTGGAAAATCACCTGCAGATGAGTGTCTTTTATTATAATGTCTCTTTAATCCGTTTGATTAGAATTCTGTGTTTTTCTATTGCTGTTAATGTCTGTTATTTTGTGTCTGGTTTGGATGTAAAGGTGCTACAGCACAGATATTTAATAATATCGTTTTAAAGAAGCTATATGAATAATTAGTTACAGGATGGCTTTTAGGCGCACTCTACCATTGCATTCTCCAGAGACCCCTTAGTTTTAATTTACTTTGCTTTACAGTAATTAATGTTTGCTAATTGTGGGGAAAGAGACCTTCATTATACACTGTAGTCTGCTTTGCAAAGTGTCAGTGATCCGTAGTTAACTAGTTAAATTATACATTAATCTTTAGTCGAGACCTTGTTGAGTTTGGCGTAAACACCAGTGCTTGTGAGATTCATTTAAAGAATGATCCAGATGAATGATGAAAATCATGCTGGGAAAGTTTTTCTAATGTGAATCTTCAAGCACTGTACTATACTTCCTCTATTCCACCTGCTGTGACACTGAGGCTCTTGAGAGAGGTGCATTATGGGCCGCTGCATGCCTGCCTAATGTCCCTCGAGTGATGCCATATGTCTCCTGTTAACAGGGCGAGGGCTGCCGGACACATAATCAATAGATCAATCATAGAATGATCGTTTGCAATCAATCATTCCCTGCCACAGGGTGCGTTTACCTCCCCTGGATCGTTCCATTATATGGGACACGGTTATGACATATTTATTTTAATCTTGACACATTTTTCTTTAAAATATGAATAGTGCATTTGACAGTGAGCTGAAGCGCACGAGGTGGCAAAAACGAGAGCACGAAACAGCACAGAGAAAGATCAGAGGAGGTACACCACCCTGTTCAGCCATTCCTCATTTCCTGAGCCTTACCCACTTCATCATAAAAAATCTATAACACAGGCCTGTGATTTAGCTCACATCTGAGGGCCCCTCCATAGTAATCAACCCAAGACTGCTGGGAGAAGGCCTGGTATCTTCGGTCTCCATCACAGCGAAAGTGCCGCCTGGGACTCCAGCGAGCTGAGAGAAGGGATGAAAGAATAATGAAAAGCCACTGTGAGAGACGGCGAGAGTGAGTGAAGGAGAGAAAGAGAGGGGTATTGTTTGGTGACTGCATGCTCAGCTCGTCACAGCAGCCATCTTGAATTCCATCCATTCAGATGGTGGCCACTGTGTAGGCACGGCCTCCGACGCATTTCCCTGCCGCATTCACAACAGATGCATTGAAACTGCTGCGCTGCGGGACATCTGCGCCCGGGTGCACGCTTGCATGCTCACGCAAACACTGGGTTGCTTTTGTGTGTCCGCTATGACGCACAAATTTGGAGACAAATGCTGGGGTATCAGGGCAGGCTGAGCATTGCGATTGCATAAACTGGACCCAGGGTGGTGCGGGGCGGACAAGGTTATGGGCCACTGATGGGGTTGTGACATGGCAGGGGTGTGTCTCATGGGGTTTGGAGATATGCACTCGCATGACGATGACCTTTAGCATTCCTTGGTGTCTCCTCACCGTGTAGTGACGTGGGTGGGCCGTTCACCCTTGAACTCTGAGAAGAGCTTGTGTAGGTCCATTAAGATGGCTGTAAACAACAGCTGAGTTTAGTGGATCTGAAAAGCATATCTCCAGTGTTATAATCTGTTTCTATTGTTAACTGCAGAGCAACTCCAGCCACTGTGTTTAACTGCTTTGCTTGAAATAATACATACAAATGTCATGTGTGTGAAGTTTTGGCTTTAAATTTATTTATATATTTATGCATTGTAATACTTTTACATCAAAGCCAGCTTATGATGTTTGTAATCTCTGGTCTAAAATAGCCTTTTATTTCTAATTAAATGTATATGCAGTTGTAGTAAGTCAAACATAATAATAAATATATCATAAGGAGTAATTTTTTTCCTATGGTTTTCTTTTGAAAATAAAGTTGGTACATATCTATTCAGCCATTTTACTGTTGCTGAACTCACCAAGCTCATCAACTCATCAATACATTACTCACAGCTGATTGGTCCATGTTAGTGAACATTTTAAGAACATTGCTCTGTCTAATACAGCATAGACAGAATAATGTATTTGTTTTAAAAGAAAATTGCTTCAATCTTTGCATTCTTTACCAAGCAAGTTAATTCATAGCTCAAGTTGGGTTGGGTTTTAAATGGGCCCTTATTTACATCTGGTTCTTTTGGACCGAACCCAGAGAGAAGGACTTGCAACCAACACTGTGTAGGAGCGACAGTCAATGTTATTGTTAGTGATAATGCCATGCACTTGTTTTGTTGTTGTCCGGCAATCGAAACATACATATTTAATAATGCTGGGCTGTGAATACAATTACACCATTGTTACAGCTTTCTCACTTCTCGAACCACTAGACTACATTGTGAATACACTCAAAACTTCACAACAAATTCCCTTTTTTTCATTATTAATGTTGGATAAATACTAAATCTTGACCGAAAAGAACACAGGACATCTTGCTCGATAGGCAACCTGCTCTTTCAAAAGGCCATCACAATTGTCACTCTCCTCCGATTGGTCCCTTTTGGGGCTTCCTGGCATTTTGCACACAAGCCACTCATCTGTTGAGTGTGGCAGTATTGATGGATGGAGCTGGTGGAGGTCGGAGGGAGTGGGATGGGAAGGGGGGTGTTAAGTGTAGGACAGAAGGAAGCTGGACCTGCCCAAACAAGTGCAGTGTGTTAGAGGGTACATCGATGTCCATGTCAGGGTTGAGTAATAGCACTGGTGCCCCAGCAGGGTGTGGGGGGTGTGCAAAGCAGACACTGTGATAAATGAAGCCCGGTAGGGACCTCCTCATTCGGCTGGTCTGAAGATGAGTGGTGGGTGTCAGGAGTACATCTGTGGCCCTTAAAACAGCTGGACATGACCGGGTAAGGTGTGTATGAAGGTAATCCAACAGTTAATACATCACATTAATACACTGTAGCCTAAAAAGTGATTATCTAACCATTTTTCTAATTATGTTTCCCAAATTCAGTTTCTAGTTTGGAAACAGTAACCGGTCTCCAAGTGATTCCTGTCTCCACTGACTCTTCAGTCCAGTTTCCACAGCTGGACACTCCAGCATTCAATAGCCCTTTGAAGACATCTTGAAGCGCTCTGTGAGTGCACAAATACTGGCCTCAAGCCAAGCCACTCTTGTGTGCGAGCAGCCTGGTGCAGTTGAAAGGCCCTTTAGCCCGTTTCCTCAACACTATTCATCCTGGGAGGCACAGACCAGCACCCCAGAGAGCACCCACGGATAACCTGGACACTGTCTTATCCTAACCTTCAAACGACTTGCTGGGGAGAGCGAGTCAATGTCACGGCAACAAAGGCACATGTGAGGAAGAGTTTGGCCCTTAGAAGCTCAGGCTCACTAATTGACGGCTGGAGGGAGTGGAAGCAACATAGACAGAGATGCAAGCGGAGAAAAAGAGCGATATAAAAGCTGCCACCTCAACCCACTAAACTATTCCTCTCGGCATATACAAACTTAAAATGCGAGCTGGCTTTTTTATTTGTTTTTTTTCTTCTTCTTTCATGTCTTCAGCTTCTTCTGTGTTTTCTCTTCTTTTTCTGTAAATAGTAAACCCAATAAGCTTTTGAAATCCCTTATTTACTCCCTTCCCCATCCCTTGCCAGCCTGGACCACAACAATCAATTTCCAGTTCCCCTCTAAACACAAATGAATTTTCATCCAGCTAACTTTTTAACACTGTAATGGCGTTAGCACAACATTGTACACTAATGGTCACAGAGGACCTAAGGCCAATATTTAATTGCTGAGACCAAGCACACCAAAAAAGGCACTAAACCAATTAATTGTCTCTGACTCACCTCCAGTGTGGGAGGGGCTGTGTGGGGGGAGATGAGGGATGAGGCTTTCCTCCTGAGGGGCTGCCAGGCTCCTTTGCATCCAGCTGTCATCTATATCAGCATCTCATCATTCATGTTTTGGGAAACAAAACATTGCCACTTGCAAACAAGAGTGTTTGACAGAGATGTTTTTTAATCCATCAGACAAAAATGCCAACTTAAACTCTTGTGATGTTAAGAAATATTTCATATTTTTTTTGTTACAGAATTCACAGCATATTTTAAAATAATCGCAGAATAGCAGTTTATGTGGGTGCAAGCAAGTACTTTATAGATTGTTACTGAATTGGCAAATGTGAAATCAGGATGTGAAATCCATTGGCATGCACTACTTTAACTTTTTAAGGAGTGAGAAAAATAGAACTAGTCATTTTGTAAAACTGATGGTGTCTTTTAGCCAATCATCTTAATTCCCTGAATCCATCATGGCTCAGACCTCATTTTGACCCAAACTTATAGATTATTCCAGAAGTATTTTGAGCGGCCACCTTTGACACCTTTGGCCTCCCCTGACGAGTGACTGCTTCCTGTTGGCTTTGAGCATGATTAGGAGTGTTAACTGTGTCACACGTATAGTGCAAAGAGCAAGAGGACCATCTTCCTGACCTTTGTTTTGATTTAAAAATCAAACGAGTGCCAGCAGTGGGCCAAGGGACCGCCTGGCACGGGGTTGACGGGGTGACCTCTGACCCCTGGAGGCGTGTTGGGCGAGATCGGCTGGGTTTTGCCCCTAAATGTCAGGCCCCTAGGCAGCAGACCCTTGCAGGCTGGGTAATGATTTATGGGGCAGGGGTGTCATTGATGGCCGGTCAGCCCTGGGGAGTCCCTAAATGGTAGTTTTGACAGTCCTGAAAGCAGAGGTTAAAGGTGATCAATAACATGGCTGGTGAGAAATAGAGAGATGGAGGGCAGGGAAAGCAGAATAAGTGCTTTTAAACACCCGTACTCATTATATGCCTTTTTTTCTCTTTTGTTTCTCACGAGTGGAGACATAAGCAGAGCTGTTCTCAGTTAGGGTATGAGGGGTGGATGAGTGGGCACATTTCAGTGTTGAATAGTGGACATCTGCATCTGTGTTTTTGTTGTCAGTTGTTTGTGCCTCTACTGGCTGAGATTATCTCTTTTATCCACTTGCTGTAGATGTTGTATAAGGTCTCTTTTGCATGTCACTGTTTACATAATATTCATAATAAATTACATAATACATGATACCATTACATTGTAAGTTACACTGTAAAAGTCCAATATGCAACTGTTGCTTTAAAGAACTATTTCTACCTGATCTGACCTTCAGAAATTGCTTAACAATGGAGTTGATTTAGTTACATTATGTTGACTTGAATAAAACAAAAATTTAGATGAAATTGTAGATGTTATAATCTTTTAAACTTTCAAACCTGGTACATTGATAGATTTAATCAATTGTACTGTCTTCCATTTTTGCAAGATACATTCAAATTCCAATCTGGAACTTTAATTAATTTTCATTTTTTTACATTTGTATGAAGAGATCAAATGTAACATCATAGTTTACAACAGAGTTCTAATTTTATTCTGTAATGGTTTTGGAAACCTCCCTCCATTGTTACATAAACGGAATGTTAAATAAAACATTAAACCACTAGTGTACTTGTATGGGTTTACTTCCCGCCTGCCCCTTGTTGCCTGTCTAACATGATGTTTCACTCAAACTTCCATTTTGTCTGTCTGTCTCCCTCTCTTCAGCTCTCCGTCAAAGATCTCAATGTCTTTGTCATCAGTCAATCTTTTCTCTGCTCTCCCGCCCCTCTCTCTCTCTCTCTCTCTCTCTCTCTGTATCTCATGGAGTTTCATAGACTGTTGACTGGATGGTTTGGGGAGAGTATGTACCCCTCCCATCCATGAGGAGCTCTCAGAAGTGAGCTGATTAAGATGAAGACCGGGCTGCTTTCCCTAATCACATCCCTGCATCTAAATCGTCTGTGTACATTTCTAATTACGCAGTCGTGCGCTGCGTCCTTGAGCTCAGCGGCAGGTCTCTATTTCATCTCGCTCTGTCTCGTGCTCCCTCCTTGTCTCGCCTTGTTTTATCTTTCTCATTTATTTCTTTTTGTTGTTGTTGTTATTTTGGCAGTTTGAGCCGAAGGGCTCGTTTGCGTGTTGCTCTTCTCTCTTGTGGCAGTGCCGTGGAGGGCAAGCAGGGGTGGGCGTGGCTCAAACCGGAACACCAAGAAAGATTGTAAAGCTGGTCATTATACTTAAATATGGAATGTCGTGTGAGTTTTGTGGAAGCTTGTTATAAAAAAGTACATAGGTTCTTAGGCTAAAAAATTGTTTTCAGAAATTTGAAATTTATTTTAGCTTTCTCCTTCCTTTTTTAAAGAATTAAAGCCTTCATGTACAACATCCTGTTAAAAATAACTCATAATAAGAGCATTTGCAGGCATGTTGAAATAAAAACAAGCATTCAGCACAAGTACTACAAGTGTTTATTTATATTGTGTGGACTATGTGGTTATTGTTTGAAAGAACCCTGAAGACCTCACAACCTTTGTGACCTTCTTATTGTTTAACATAATCTTTTTTCAGAATCTGTGGCATTTCATGGCTTTTATTTTTGATTGTTTTTTTAGAGCTGCGGTTAACCTTGCGATTTCAGTTTTGAAAGAGCAGTTCTCTAGGATGGCCACCACACAAAGACAAGGTTCTGAATCAGAAACGTTGGAGAACCTATAGCTTGACTTACGCCTTGAAGATGAAGGCCTTCAAGGTGAGTTCTTACCTTGCAACCTTTGTACAAGTAGATTTCGATTTTGGTGAAGAATAACAGAAAACAGAGCTTCTCTGCTGAAAAAAGGACAGACAAGAAATGACAGACATTTTCTTTCATGTAACATTTCACCTACTTTTGTGTTTTTACACAAAACCCACTTGATTCCATAGTGACAATGAAATCAGTGTAACATTTAACAGTAAAGGAGCAAAAGTTACAAATGCATTAAAGATCTTTGATCTCTGTAGCATCTTAACTATCAATACAAACAATGTATTTACAGTAAAGCATTTACAATGAAAGTGTAAGAGGTGATTGTACCTGTTCTACATAAATATAGATATAAATATACAATTCAGCACAGTATTAAAATTGAAGCCATTACACTTATTTGTTTTACATGTTAACATCAGACTGGTGTGGTAGTTATTTGCTAACTTCAGTGTAAAGTTATATCCAAACTTGGACTGAATTTTCAACCCATGTCATTAAAGGGATAGTTCTAACAAAAATAAAAGATTTTCCAGTTTGCTCACCCTCGTGTCATTCAAAAACCTATAAAACATTTTTCCTCCGTGGAGCCTAAAATACATTTTGAGAAATGTCTCAGTGAACTTCCATACAATGAAGGTCAATGAGTGCTAGTTACCAACATACTTCAAAATATCTTCTTTGTGTCCCTCTGAAGCAAAAAACCATACAGGTTTGGAATGACATTAGGGGAGAAACTGACGGAAGAACTTTCATTTTTGGGTGAACTTCCATTTAAACCCACCAACACTGTAACTTTTACATTTTGCATTTTTGACTTCCAACTGCATCACTGTAAACAATTATTGTGTATCTTGATGAACTTGATGAAGTTTTTTAAGTGGTTTGCTGGTTAGTGGTTAGGATTAAGTTTCTGAGATTTCTTTTACAGTTCTGAAGATTCATCACGCCAGGTAATGTGTCCCACCTGAAACAGTGCAGTAGTGGAAGGCTTTAAGAACTCTCCATGACTTCCATGGAATTCTCTGTATATGGGTCTGTATTTAGGAATGAAATAGAAGGAGGGTCCATATAGACAAGGCCCTGGCATCATAAATAACTCAGCATCCGATGCCTTCAGTGCTCAGCTGAAGCTTTTCATATGGTAAATAGCTGATCACTGTGTGGCCACATTGTTGCCTATCTTTCATGCACCTCCGAGGTGAAACCTTGAGGTATGGAATAGAGGGAATTTTTGATTAAAAAGTACATTTTCCCTTCCTTCCACCTCTGATTCTCAAGCACTCTGGCCCTCGCTGTCGGGTGAGGTGTTTATTACATAAATGATAGAGAGAGAAGAGCTTGAGGGGTCGTGGGCAGTAGGTGCGGGAAACGAGGGTGGGGAGACGCAGTGAGAACAATGAAACAAATTATTAGATCACTTGCTGGGTAACGTTGGTGATGTGCAGACTGCACATGGTTTGTTTCTCTGCCCTGCCGTTTTTCCGATCGGTGGCTTTGAAGGGGACAGACACGGCCTTGTGAGCTAAAGCAGTCGTGGGAACGATATCACGCACCACAGTGTGTGGCCGTCGCTGAAGAAATGTTCCTTAAAGAGGTCACATCGTGAGGAAACAGATTTTTTCCTTGATCAGGAGATAAAAGATTTCTTTGTACTATGAAAACATACTAAGTCTAACTTTCATAACCCCCCCCTGAAACAAAAGGAGACTTGATCCCGCAGCTTCTTTGTAAATGCAGAAAAGTGCTGGTACTTATTTAACATGTGAAGAGGGCGTTTACATAGAAACACAAAACAGCCCATTTAATTTTAAGGGTCAGAGAGAGAGTGGAAAACAGTCATAATAAGACTGTGATATTTTTAAGGCAAAAGTCTTGCCTATAAGTGGAAATGGGGGAGAAAGAACGATAAAAATTATAATATGATCCCTTAAACTCCCTTAAGACTTCACTGTATATGTAGATGCTTTGTTTGACACACTAACACACTAACTATGGGATGCTAAAAACCAACAGCTATTCTTGACTTCCACTCTTTCC